>MU227200.1:2732358-2744491 GCA_018584345.1 Thuja plicata | reverse complement strand
GCACTAGGTATGGTTTATGCAGTTCAGAAATTTAGACATTACCTATTAGCTACTCCTTTTAAATTTTTTGTTGATCATCAAGCACTCATGTATCTGGTGAATAAGCCTATAATCCAAGGGAGAGTCAACAAATGGCTAATCCTCCTGCAAGAATTTACTTTTAAAATCATAGTCAGGCTTGGAAAGAGTCATGTAATCGCAGATCAATTATGAAGAATCAAGTCGGGAGAAGCTTCTGGGGACGGAATAAATGAAGATTTCCCTGATGCCCACCTATTTCAAATTGCCATATTGCCTCAATGGTATGAAGGGATAGGACAATACCTCTCAATAGCCACATTTCCAAAAGAAATGCCAGTCGCGGAAAGGAGAAAGATTGCACTCAAAAGCGGAACATTTCAGTTAATAGAGGGACTACTATATAAAATGGGGGCAGACGGGATCTTGAGGAGATGTGTGGAGGAAGAAATCTCGGGAATCCTAAGGGAAGCACATGAGGGGTTAGCCGGAGGCCATATGGGCCATGATGCAACAGCTCGGAAGGTACTATTGGTAGGACTCTGGTGGCCCACTGTGTATGCAGATGCTCGGGAATGGGTGCTCACCTGTGATACGTGCCAGAGAGAAGGGAAACCCCTGAAAAGAGATTTCATGCCATTGTTTCCATCCCAACCACAAGAGTTGTTCGAGCGGTGGGGGTTGGACTTTGTAGGTCCCCTACCTACTAGCAATAATCACAGATGTAGATACATAGTGGTAGCAACTGAGTACCTTACAAAATGGGCCGAGACAGGAGCACTCCCAGACAACACAACTCTCAGTACTGCAAAATTCCTCTATGAACAAATAATAACAAGATTTGGCATACCACTTCAGCTTACGAGTGACAAAGGGGTGCATTTTGTGAATCAAGTAATCAGAACAATGACAAATGAGTACAAAAATTTTCACTCATTTTCCAGCATGAACTATCCAAGGGCGAATGGCCAAGCAGAGGCCACAAACAAAATATTAGTATCAATCTTATATAAGACTTGCGGAGTAGAAAAAGGAGATTGGGGAGAAAGACTACCAACAGTCTTGTGGGCATACAAGACCACTTACAAGGCCACCACTGGGCACACACCCTTCCACTTAATGTTTGGGCAAGAAGCTGTGATGCCTATGGAATATGGAGTACCAAGCTTGAGAATAGCAGTTAAGCACAGACTTGGAGATACAGAAAGTCTAAAGGAAAGACTTAGTACTTTAACAAAATTGGATGAAAGGACACGCCCAATGGGCCACCCAGGTGGCACAAGAGCGACAAAAATTTTGGCATGACAAACACCTGAAGAAAATGAATTTTAAACCGGGCCAATTGGTACTCAAGTACAACGGAAAAAATGAAATTAAGCCAGGCAAGTTCAAGGTACGCTGGTTGGGACCCTACAAAGTTGTGGAGGTACGGGATAATGGAGCTATAAAATTATCCACATTGGATAACAATCCCTTAAAAGACTTAGTAAATAAGGCTTTATAATGAGAGAATAGAAATACATCCCATATGTCACTTAGACATAATAAAAGAAAGAAAAGAAAAAGGCAAGGAAAATTTGGTGGGAGAGAAAAAAAAAAAAACCCTAACATCAATGAGCCTTATAAAAGACTCAAGTGGGGCATTATAATTAGTTCAAACAGAGGAAAGTGGGAGAACACAAATTGCCGCCATGAACAAAGAGAAGGAAGTGGCGGTGAAGAGGTCGTGCACCGTACAGTAGTTGCAAATCCAAGGAGACCGTACGGACAAGAGGCCGGTCGTACGCCATACGGATGGCAAATACAAGGAAGCCTACATGAAGAGGACGTACACCGTACTGTAGTTGTAGGTGGAAGGAGGCCGTATGGACGGGAGGCAAGTCGTATGCCATAAGGACGACATATCCAAGGAGGAGGTCGTACGACGTACGGAGGTTGCAGTGGATAGGAGGCCGTACGGACTAGGAGTACGTCATACGCCATATGTCGTACGGACAACTGGCGGGTCATACTAAGGCCGCACGGTAGCAGGAGCTCAAAGGAGGCCGTGCGTGGAGGTAGACCGTATGACGTACGGACGGCAGGAGGGAGGAGGTTGCCGTATGGAAGCCGTACGTTGTACGGAGGTTGCAAGACCGTGCAAGCTGAAGATAGGTCGTACGCCGTACGGACGGCAGGTAGGAGGTACGGAACTACAAAACGGTTGCAAGACAGTTAGCAAAACGGTTAATAAAAGCATACAAGGGTGGGCTCTAAAAACGAAGATGGTAAAGATAAGTGTTGGGAACCCGAGTAAGGGAAAAGTTATTGATTCCAAGCAGAAAAATCCAGCATTACATGTGAAGAAGGTAACGAAAATGACAAGCAAGAAGGATAAAGGAAAGAGCATGGAAAGGATTACGGCTGCGAATATCAGCTTTGAGAGCATAATCGGTAGTGGATGTCGTGCCTGGTGGGAGAATGCAGAAGACCAGCACACCTTGAAGGGAGCTTAACAGAAAGCAGAGGTAGACAAAATCATTTTTATGCCTATTTTTTATTTAAAAGAATTCGAACCGATATTGCGAACTATGGTGGCTGGTTATGATAGACAGGCTCACAAATCTGTAATCCGGTATTCTCATCAAACTGTAACTATTTCCTACTCTGCTAAGGAAATAAACAAGTTATTTGGAATACCTAACCGAGGACAGGAACTCACTAAAACCCCAATGCCAACAGAGGAAAAGAAGAAATGGTTGGACTTAATGTGCAGGAAAGATCTCACCAAATAGGAATGGGGAAGCATTCTCAACAAGAAGAACAGTAGAGGCCTAAAGAAAAATTTTATAGCCAATGAAGAATGGCGTTGCATTGTGGACTTGGTGAACAGTAAACTCATCGCTGGCAGCCGCACATCAAATATAGAAATCTGGATGCTACCAGTAGTGGATGGGTTGAACAGGGGACAGATATATAATTGGGCTCAGTTCCTTTCAGAACGATTGTATGAATTCATGGAACTAAAACATAAGGTATTTTATATGCCTCATCATGCCATAGCACTATTTTTGGAAGCAGTCCGTACACAGGTGGTTGTTGATCATAGGGGAGGGCTGGTTCCAGCCAATAGGGTGGAACCTTATAAACCAGCCATGACATACTGGTTGCACTTAGACACCTTCGGGACAGGAGGTGGAGGAGAACCAAGGACAAAGAAACCAAGACAGGTAACAAAACAGCAACCAGCACATAGTGAGGGATCATGCCAGGAGGAGGTTGGTGACGAGGTGGATGATGACAGTTCAGAGGACGAGGTTAGTACGGACACCTCTTCAGACTCAGAAGATAAGGAAATCAAATTCGGCCACTTGAAGGGCATACCCCGAGATGTCACATTTCTACCACAAGGGAAAGGCCCACTGCCAGGAGGTATACCAAAGTATGCAGAGATTCACAGAACCACCATGAGCACTGAGAAGGAAGCAGACCGTACCATTCCTAGTACGGAAGAAGTCCGTACCATTCCTAGAACGGAAGGAGTCTGTACCATCCCGAGTACGAAAGGAGTCTGTACCATCCCGAGTACGGAAGGAGAGGGAAGCGGACAGCAGAAGCCACCTAAATGGGGAGCCACTAGACTTTCTTTTCTTGGCGTGGCCAACCTCATTCCAACAGACCAGCAAGCGCATACTAAGGTCATAGACCTAAGGGGGCAGCAAACAGGGGGACAAGATTAGACTCCACACACCCAAAGGTATAGAAGTGGCCCACGCAATAGCCTTGGTGGTACAAGTTGCGGAGAACAAAAAAAATATAAGGAGTGAGGCTGAAGAAGACACAATGTTGGACGAGGCAGATAGATTGCTAGAGGAAGTTGGGATGGCATACAGAAGGAGAGAACATAATGGGAATACAACACACCATAGGGCAGGATTCGGAAATGATCTCATTGGAGGATGAAGGAACAAAATTCCTCAAAGAGTTGCAAAATATGGAACACACTGTGGAGGAAATCATCCAGCAGGCCAAAAGCCAGAACATGGAAGCAATAGTCAGAGCGACAGAGTCCCTGGCAATATTCATGAAGGGGGAGTGCCACACAGATTGGAGCCTACTCTACAAGAGTGGTTACAAAAAAGAAGTAGCTGAAATCTGGACAGCCCCAGGCATCATAGTGGAGGTATAGGAGCAGCCACCCCTCTTGCACACACTCCAAGAAATGGAGGTGGCCTTCAGGAGGACATACTCGCAACTGCAGCAAGAAAAAGACTTGACAAATCAAATGAAGAAGGATTGGGAAGAGGAAAAAGCTGTGGGAAACCCAATGGAAGACAGAACGAGCTGGAGTAGAAGAGAAGTTACCAGCAACTGAAGTCAAAAAGATGGATGCATTACGGGTGCTCCAAGGAGTTCGAGCCAAGCAGAAGACAGCTGAATGGAAACGAGCTCTGAGTCCAGGGATGTCTTCGCAACCCAACTCTCAAGCCTGATTTTCCTTTTGTATAGTTGTCTGGAAGATGACAATTTTTTTTTTTTTGGGGGGGGGGGTATATGTAGTATGAAATAAAGTCATTTTGTATTGAGACTTAATTATGTTTGTCAGGAGGGTAGTTAGGAGTGAGGAGGTGCGTCCATTGGTTTCCCCAACCAACTGACTATTATATATATGAATTGGTTTATTGTATGGAGTTGTTGGTTTTTGGTAATAGAAATAGAAATAAACATTTCCTCGCCAATCTGGTATTCTGGTACGGTACTTTGTGCCTCTCATTGGTATTGGTAATTAGTTATTTATTGGTAATTAGTTATTTATTGGTATCTCTAAATGCTTGTTGTATCGTTTTGTATATCTTGCATTATTAACCATTCTACAGTGTGCATTAAGTGTTGCTTTAGAGGTGAATCTCCAGAGACTCCTTCAATTCAAAGGATAATGGAGAAATGAATTTGTAAAAACTATAATCATGTTCCATATATTGAAAATTTCTAGGCTGATTCTGTGTACAATTAAAAGTAAGGTAATGAGATCATTCTCCAATTAACCTACGACAACAAGAAGTTTTTGCAATCCATAAGGTCCCAAAAGACCTCATTGGTAACAATAGATATTCAGTATTTGTGCTATGAGGTGAGGCAACTTCATCTACAACCAATGCCCAAGATAGATTAGTATCTAAGAGAATCAACTTGAAAAGATGAAGGAACAAGAGTTGTAGTGGTAAGGACTGCATACTAGTTTTAAAAAAAAGATGGCTAAAAGAAAGAAAAGTGAGGATGACTAGGGGAGAAAGACAAAGCAAAGGCTATGGAACTACAAAATTCCTCAAATGTAGTGAGCTCCAGTAGCCAACAAGCCTATATAGCTTGATAAGTCTCTAAAACCTTAAGAGGTGCAGAAAGTTATTGAGTTGATGAAGTGAGATGAAAGTACACCTGCCCTAATTCTAGAGGAAAGGGCCATGATAAGCATCATGGAACACCTATTGAGGTAGGCTTGTTGATGGTCAAATTCTAGATGATAGTTTGCATTCCCAAAATTAATTTGGGATTGGCGAACCCCAAATTTTCAACTTCGCAAAACTCAACAATTTAAAAAGACATAAATTGGTTCCCAAATGCTCATATACACATAAAAATCTTCACTCAACACATTAAAAACATAGGACTTGGTAACATAATAGAGGAATCATCTAGTCAATGATTCGAACCAAACTATTCCCTGATTGACTACCACCAATTGATGATGGGATTTTATTCAACACTACAACCTATTGGGGGTGGGTAATTTTTTTTACCATATCTCCTAATTTTCAAAAACACCACAATTTAGAAACAAAAAAGAAACCTCGCAAAATAATGAATTCAAAAACCCTAAGTGCCTTGAGTTTAGTCATCACACATCAATTTATAGTCATCTAAGGTCGATTTACAATCATCTTGTATTTAATGGTCGATTCACTCAAAAAGAGAAAATTTAATGTCAAGGGTTCCCACCCCTCACGAGTTGCAATTTAAAACTCAAGTTACCCATTTCGCAAAAAAAGATTGAGTACTCAGCAAGTATGTAAACTATGCTCTAGACCCTTCCTTGCAGATCTAGAGGAAATTCCCTCCACATGTATCCAACCCCAATTCAGTTAGTGACACTATTGTTAATTTCTCTTCTTTCTATCATATACTAATTGCATACATTTTTTTGCTGTTGGGTGCAAAGATAAAGAAAGACAACCCATTTGATTAAACAACAAAGGATACACCCACAAGCAATGAAAATAGTGAAATCTGCATAATATATCAATGCATTTAGCTTTAATTCCAATGTTCATGTAATGCACAGGGAAGATTTATTTTTATTAGCGGTTATAAGCAAGATATGAAACAAACGTTATAGATTCCTAATCACCAAGCTTCATACCTTCATCATTCAATCAAAAGGAGCTAGAAAACAAAAGGTGATCCCTAAGATTCTAAGTTGTACCAAATGTTTTAAACTTCAAACCCCTTGAAAAGAAATGTACGAAACTAACCTCCTCCAAAGACAAAACTAGATGAGGTCGAAAATTTGTGATAAAACTTGAAGCAACCTGCGTGCAAGATCAATATTTATGTCATTAACATTATGAAGCCATAACCATCGCTTCAAACTAGACATGATTAATGATTCTGATCAACTTGCAACTACACATATACAATATGGTAAGCATATTTTAAAAGTCACACTCATGCTCGGGTATAAAAATTATAAGAATTTGCCTAAATTACAATAAAGTAAAGTAAATGATGGCTCCAAACACATTTGAACATATTAAAACAGACATTGGGAGGTTTCAAATTATAATGTAAATCACTACAGTCTACTATCGCTTCACAATACAATTTGTCTGACAGACAAAGGAGATCATATTCAAAACAACCACTTATAGAGAAGGCCCAAACTGGACAAATATCATATGGCACAACAATAAAGCTATCAATCATCAGTGTGAGAGGTGTGAAGAAATCAAAACCAAAAGCCAATTCTCTTCGTTGAAGCTTCATACAGATGGAAGGCTTGTAACACAAAAATATTGTGGCTTCATAAAATCAAATCTGTCTGGATAATTCATGTCCTTTCAAACGGATATTGCTTGCATGGTTGGTTTTCTATCAGAATTTGCCCAGTAAAAAGAGGCATACAAAAAGGACCTAATGTGTTAAAATGAAATTAGTACGCACATTTTTTGAGCATGTCTGCTGGCAAGATCATGCAGTAAGAAATTTAACATTGTCTACTAATATTAACTTCTATCATATTAAACAGACATTGAGAGGTTTCAAATTATAATGCAAATCATTTCTATCAATTCACAAAACAATGTAAGTATAGTAGACAAAGGAGATCATATTCAGAACAACTAGTTGTAGAGAAGACCATAACTGAACGAATATTGTATGGCATGACTGAAATGATGATTGATAGTGCAATGTATATACAAAGGAGAGGATGGCTCCTTAAATAAGCGATTACAAGAGGATATTTCCATAAGGGAAACGATTGATAACAACAGTCAAAATAGAGAGTTACTAAACTAACTAACCGACACAGAGAAAATAGAAAGTTGCTAACTAAACTAACTAGTCAACTTAAAAGACTTAAATAACCATTATAAGCTAAATAATAGAATATTATTATAATACCCCTCCCTTAATGGTCAATTTATTAACTAACGACCCTACAGAAGACTTGACCTGCACATCAATGTAGCACATAAACCAATCAATGTATTCAATCCCAAGCCAAGGTCTTGCATTATGTTTGTAGACAGCTTTCCAAGACTCCTTTGATACATACTCTCACATGGGCATGTCCCTAAGACACTTAAATTCCTAGGGTCATAGCTCTTCTCTTTATCAATTGGTATCTTTTAGTTTTTCAATTGGTTAACCCAAGAACTCTCAATTTATGCTTCAAGTATAGTGTGAATTCACTTGCTTGCCCCATTTCACAAGCATTCAATGAGCTTGTTCATTTCAGGTTCTCTTCTACTTGGTCAAAACATATTATCCGCCCCATGCCCAAATTGAGGCATTGTTCCAAACCAAGTAATTACCAGGCTATCCTAATTGGGCATACTTTTGCAAAACTCTATGCCATAGTTTTTTACAAGTTTATTTCAAATGCATTAAAGGACAAGAAACTAAAAGCTAGATGGAAAATTGGCTTTAGAAAGGATTTCCAAAGTATTGAACATATTTTCACAATTCATGCTCTTATTGAAGAGGTTCATCATCGACCTTCTAAAGTCTTTTGTTGTTTTGTGAACTTTAAGAAGGCCTTTGACTACATCCTAAGGCATATGTTGTTCCAACAATTGCAAGCCACTAGTATTTTTGGTTGTTAGCCGTATATCGGATGTTAGTTGGGTATGCGCCGACGGTACTTAGTTACTACCGTCGGTTGGGAACGGGTGACAACGTTTGGTCGCACCGCTTCGGGTTTTATATAAACATTGTACTTGCTTGTTGAAGATCGTGATCTTGTGGCTATTGTAAATGTACTCAAGTTATGAATGATCAATAAAGACTCTGTTATTATATATTTGTATTTCCTGTAACGTCTATGCATCAATAAACTAGGTTACCCCAGCGGGTAAACATTTGGTGTCGTTGCCTAGACGGACTCGAAAGACAGGAACTGGATGGCGTACAGACAATGGGCTTATCTGTTGATGAAAGAAATCCCGAGGCAGACGATGCACGTACAGAACTGTACGAAGGGGAAGACAACCAGACACGGGAGTTCAGAATTCTGTTTCAGGCGGCGATAGAAACCTACGTCTGTCGGGAGGCGTACGAAGCGGAAGTCCCAGAGAGTGCAGTGTGGTCTACCATTGAGGCTAATCTTGCAGCCAACCGTTTGTTAAATCATCTTCCACGGCTGTTGCCACAAGTCTCGCTGGCACAACGCGCTCGCTTACAGGAGAGTGCTCGTGAGGAACGACGACAGGCAGTCCTCCGAGAGTATCACGAACGGGAGAGCAAACAACTTCAGGAGGAACGTGATGGCAAACGCCATCGGGAATAGTCGTGTCTGAAGGTGACCGAAGGAAGAAGGGACACAATGAAAAATAAGAATGACGAGGTCATTCCATTGAGATATTGTAATAAAACATGAATAAAATAAAGTGTCCTTTTATTTTACAAATTTTGTGTTGATTAGTGATGTTAAGAAAGCATTTATGCCCAACCAGTTAAATAAGAATAGGAATTTAAAAAGAGATCTCAAAGGAGAACAAGCTCTCCGAAAGACAGTTCTCGACAAACAACAAGCCGAGCGAAGGGAGAGGTTCAGGAGACGTGTCGAAAGACTACCGAAGGGGGTAAGTGAAGGCAACGGTCTAGATGAACCTAACCAGGAGGACGGCGGAAGTGACGACAAGGATCTGTTAGAAGAAACAACGAGCTTGTTCGGGACCCTAACTTTAACCCCAAGCACAGAAGCCCGAAGGAAGGCAGAAGAGGAAGCCGAACGGACGGAGTACGAGTGTGGAGTTGCCGTAGAAAGTGTCGAAGTGACAAAAAGGCACAAGGATTACACCACTCTGAGTAGTTCGGAAACATCAGTTAACCCGAAACACAAATCCGGAGGACCGATGCCGGCAATACTATCCCAGCCTGTCGTACAGCCAGTACAACAAACACCTCCAGGAGCCCAACCAGCGACACAGCAGGTGGTACAAAGCAACAGCCCACCACTGAAGGCGAATATGGCCGGTAACAAGGAGAAGTTACCCAAGTTCCATGGTGATGGAAAAGAAGATCTTGTTCAGCATTGCCGCATGTGTAGGACAATTTGGTCGGCGAATGGAGTTGCTGACCAAGACGAATGGATGAAATAGTTTCCCGCAACCCTCCGAGGGGTAGCAATTGATTGGTACTCCGACTTAGACAAAACCGGAGTGACCACATGGGACTTGCTACAAAAGGCATTCGAAAAAGAGTTTAGGTTCCTCCGAGACGACAACGAAATCGTCTCAGAAATATACGGAACTAAGCAGGGAAAGGAGACCGTACGGACTTACGGGACTAAAAGAACTTGTTGGAAAAATGGAAAGTCAGCCAGCCGACGGCTTAAAGAAAAGATGGTCCATCGAAGGGCTACAATCAAACCTCTGGAGGAAGATGAAAATAGTTCCTCCCACCTGTTACGACAACGCATATAACTGGGCAATGGACCTGGAAAGCGAGCAAAAGACGTTGAAGAAAAAGAAGAAAAACCAGTCCTCTTCATCTGATGAGGATGAGGACGACACTTCAGGAGACGATAGCGGTAGTGACGGAGAAGCAAAGAAAAAAGTCACTGCACTACAAAAGGATATGGAACGAATGCTTAAAGAATTCAAAAATATGAAGGGTAGCACCAGTAGGAACGAAGAAGGAGACTTGTGGTGTACGGACTGCAAGGAGGCCGGTCACACAAAGGGCGCGTGCCCAAAGAAATGATCTGCAATATTTGCCAAATGGCGGGCCATTCCACAAAGGAATATCTGTTCAACATGAAGACAGGGGGCAACCAGCAAGTCTTGTTCACGCAAGAACCGTCAACCTCAACAGCCACGAAGAACACACAAAACACAACATCATCGAGCGGCTACAGGAATAATAACCGTCGTGGAGGAAGGGGAAACGGCACTAATAACACCGACGAAGGTAGGAGTCGCATCCAATACGATGCTACAAGGAGGCCAATAATTCAATGTCGAGCATGCAGCGAATGGGGACATTTTGCGAGGGAGTGCCCGAAGGGGGAAAAGCCGAAATTTCTTTGCAAATGGTGCAGGCCCAGAGACCACGACGAGACAAAATGTCTGAAACCTGGTGTAAACCTCCTGAATATCGAAGGCAACGGAGAGGAGGTGTTGGCGGTTACCCGAGGGCAAGCAAAGAAGGCTACCTATCCACATCCCGAAACTGAGAAGAAAAGAGTACGAGAGGCCAAAGAAGACATCGAGAGAGGAATGATGGCCGAACGGAAAGAAACGCACGATGCCGCGGGAATCTATCACGATGGCCAGGCTGAACACAACATTCTAAGGCAAGTAATGCAAACAGAAATCCCAGTACAATTGGGAGACCTCCTTACAGCCATACCACAGTTAAGAACAGCACTCCTTAACATGGTACCATCTCCTAACATACCGAAGGTGACCAAGATGAAGGCAAAACCCCTTGGGAAGGGAAATTCTGTTGAGGACCAGATGTTGTTGGCACTCAACATGAGAAGGCACCCTGCGGTAGTGGAGATGGGAATTCTTGGCAAAGTACTTATGGACACTATCATCGACGGGGGATTGGGTGTAAATGTTCTACCCGAGGAAACATGGAAGAATCTTGGGCAACCGACACTGTGGCCGCCAACCTTCCAACTGGTAGGAGAAGACCAGCATGGGATCAAACCCATAGGAACATTAATGGCGCAAAGGATCATGATTGGCACCTAACCGTTCGTGGACTTCGTAGTCATTCCTGTAAAGAAGGGCTACGACGCCCTCCTAGGGAGAGGATGGCTTGTGCAAGCAAAAGCTAAGCATGACTGGAAACGCAATGTAATTTCAATGGAGAGAGATGGTCGGAAGTTTACAATCAATTTGAGAAATGTAATGGGCACCCTTAAATGCCCAAAAACTAAACAACTGCTGATAGGAATTTTGTCAAACAGTTCGCATCCAACTCCTTATTCCTCCATTTACTAATTTAACCCTTATGACTTTGGAAATGAGACGTTTATATTGTTTGTTCGCATGGAATTGAAAATCACTCAACATGAACAAAAGAAAGTACAATGATATGCAGATTGAAAAATTGTATTACTGTTGATAAGATGTTATTTTCAAAATTTAATAAAATCAAGTGAATGGCAAATTATCAACTCACTAATTGCTCCAATATTATTGACAAAATGCTCCAGCAAATGTTATATAGACCTGCTGCTACAGTGATATGAATAGTAGCCCGCGTGAATAGTAGCCCGCGTGAATAGTGTCGTGTGAACAGTGCTGCTACAGTATTTTGTCTTTCAAACAATCCAATACCTTCATAAAACCATTCCCTCAAAGTGGTATAGGCATCAAACAAATAGTGAAGAAGATATGAA
>MU227200.1:2710834-2727826 GCA_018584345.1 Thuja plicata | reverse complement strand
TGTCCTGCCGACTTACTAAAAATAGTAAGTATGCCTGAAACTGAGTAAATCAACTTCGTTTTGGCCCAAACTAGAAATGACTAGGCCAAAACACTCTAGGATCCCCTTAAACCCTTCGTTAGCCCTTGGGACCATGTAGAACAAGGCTAACGCACACACACTTGGTCAACTGCTAAAGTGGGGACATTACAAGAAATCAATTGGTTAGTGAAGACCTGGCATCTTCGTCGGGATCAGACAACGATGAAGACGTAGATGAAGGGAGACAACGCATGGAGCCCACTAAGGAAGGGGTACTCGAACTCGAAAAGTACTCTGAAGATGACTTAGATTCATTGAATGGGCTCTTCCATTGGCAAATGGAAGATTACGAAGTGTTTCCATGCAACATGTTACAAGTGGAAGAAGGGCCCAAGAGAGACTCGTTCCCGCGTGAGTACAGTGAGTACAAGGAGGGAGAGGCCAGGGTGGAAGAAACACTGACACACAAGTTTGATGAAGAAAAACCAATCAAGTACGAAGAACCGTCAGTGAAAACTATGAACTTAGGAGCTGAAGATAACCCAAAAAACATTCTCGTCGGCGATGACTGGAATCCAGTGTTAAAAACAGAAGCGTTCAAAATCTTCATGGAATACTGAGATGTCTTCGCCTAGACATATAAAGATCTCAAAGGGGTTCCACCGGAACTGTGTGTCCACCGAATCCCGTTAATACCTGGGGCCGTGCCTGTGCGAAAACGTCCGTACAGGATGAATAAAAACTACGTGGCAAGAGTAAATGACGAAATCGAGCGCATGCTAGAGGCCGGAATCATATTCAAAGTCCAAACAAGCGAATGGGTCTCACCAATAGTTATATCACTAAAGGAGGCTAATCAAATCCGGATATGTGTCGATTTCAAATGCCTCAATGCGGTGACCATAAAGGATCCATTCCCGATACCGTTCACTGATAGTATCTTGGAGGAGGTCGCCGGTCATGAGATTTACTCTTTCATGGATGGATTCTCCGGATACAATCAGATATCACTCGCAGAGGAAGACAGACTGAAGACAATGTTCATAGTAGAGGACGGTGTATATGCATACAATCCAATGCCCTTCGGTCTCTGCAATGCGTCGGCTACCTTTCAGCGGATTATCCTACAAATCTTTGACAAGATGGCAACGGGGAACTTTAAAGCATTTCTGGATGATTGGTCCATATTTAGCGGGCAGGACAAGCACATTGGGGCTTTGGGGGAGTGTATGGAGCGGTGTCGGAGGGCCCGACTGGCACTTAACCCAAACAAGTGTCAATTTATGGTACCCGAAGGGAAGTTGCTCGGGCACATTGTATGTAAGGAAGGATTAAAAACAGACCCGAACAAGGTACAGGTAATAGTCGAGATGGAGGCTCCTACGGACGTGACTGGTGTCAAATCATTCCTCGAGCATATAGGGTACTACTAGAAATTCATCAAACATTTTGCTCATGTATCTTGCCTGATGGATCAACTAACGCGGAAGGGACAACCTTATAATTGGGGAACGGAGCAAGGGGAAGCCTTTGAAAACCTTAAGCAAGGTTGGTAGCCGCACCTATCCTAGCATACCCTAACTAAGACAGAGAATTCCATGTGCATGTGGATGCATCCAACTTCACGATTGGAGCCACGTTGGTGCAAACAGGTGACCAAGGGTTAGATCACCCCATATACTTTGCAAGCAGACTTCACTCAAAGGCGGAAAAAAATTACAACACTATGGAAAGAGAAGCGTTGGGGATGGTATATGTTGTACAGAAGTTTCGGCATTACTTACTAGCTACCCCTTTCACCTTCTTCGTGGATCACCATGCCTTAATGTACCTGGTGAACAAACCACTTATTCAGGGTCGAGTAAGTAGATGGTCGCTTCTGTTGCAGGAGTTCACCTTCAACATCATAGTGCGACCTAGAAAAAGTCATGTGTGTGCAAACCACCTATGGCGCATCACATCGGGGGAGGCGCCGGAGGGGATGAATGACGACTTTCCGGACGCCCATCTTTTTCGTATTGCTGTTCTTCCTCAGTGGTATACGAGCGTTGGTGAATTCTTGTCCACAAGACAATTTCCCGAGGGAATGCCACCAAGGGAGATGAGGAAACTTGTCTTAAGAAGTAAGAACTTTCAACTTATTAACAGGTTATTGTACAAAATGGGACCCGACCAGGTACTTCGGAGGTGCGTAATGGAAGAAGTACATAGTGTTCTGAGGGAGGCCCATGAAGGTCCCGCCGGTGGGCATATGGGACCGGACACAACAATGCGGAAGGTTTTACTCGCACGGCTATGGTGGCCCACATTGTATAATGACGCACGTGAATGGGTGGTAAGCTGCGACACCTATCAAAGAGCTGGGAAACCACTCAAGTAGGACTTTATGCCATTAAACCCGTCCAATGCTCAAGAGTTGTTTGAGCGATGGGGACTGGACTTCGTCGGACTGCTAAAGACAAGCAGACGCAAGTGTCGATACATGGTGGTGGCAACTAAATACCTCACCAAATGGGAGGAAGCTAGAGCCTTGTCTGATAACTCTGCAGTAAGCACGGCGAAATTTATCTACGAACAGATCATCACACGGTACGGCATACCGATTCAGCTCACTAGCGACAGAGGAGGGCATTTCATTAATCATGTAATACGGTTACTTACCACTGAATTTAAAATCTTTCACTCACTCTCGAGCCCCTACTACCCGAGGGCGAACAGGCAGGCCGAGGCTACCAACAAAATACTTGTGTTGGTCATTTACAAGTCGTGCGGAGTGGAAGGCGAGGACTGGGAAGAACGGCTTCCGACGGTACTATGGGCATACCGCACAGCGTACAAAGTCACCACGGGACACACTCCATTCCAGTTGATGTATGGACAAGAGGCCGTAGTCCCGGCAAAATTTATGGTGCCAAGTCTGAGGATAGCACTGGACAACAAACTGGGTGACATGGAGAGCCTCCGGGAACGGCTGCATACCCTGAACAAACTGGACGAACGACGGATGTTAGCACAATGGGTGTTAATGTTTGTATCTTCATTCGTATGATCATTAGAATACATATAATATATGTTAAATTATTATTAATCATATGAAATTTAATATTTAATATTAAATTATTATTATATTATTATTATTCTTAATTAATAATTGATTCATGAAACATTATAAGATTGATTAAATTATAATTAGTCGGAAGAGGTATGTCCTTTCTTATAAATAATAATGAATAGACATGTCCCATGAAGGGACATGTCTCTCCTATCCTCATTCCCAATATAAATGAAAGAGAGATTGTTGCATTTGGAAAATACATACAACATAGAGTGTTACTACATTTGTAGCTATCCTAAAAACTTAACAGTGGGCAACTGAAGTGGCCCAGCAGCGTCGGAAACATTGGCACGACAAACACATTCGCCACACCCGATTCTCCCCGAGACAACTCGTACTGAAGTACAATGGACAAAACGAAATCAAACCAGGCAAATTCAAAGTAAAGTGGCTAGGTCCCTACAAGGTCTGGGAAGTCGGTAGCAACGGAGCAATCAAATTGTGGGCCCTCGACGGGACGGAGCTCCCCGACGCTGTCAATGGATCGAAATTAAAAATTTACCAAGAACGGCCAGACAAGAGGCGGTCGAGTTTGCAGGATAAGGGTAATTTAAAAAATAATAATAATAATTTTAAAAAAATTTAAAAAAAATTAAAAAAGAATTTATATATATATATATATTTTTTTTTAAAAAAAGAAAAAAAAAATTAAAAAATTTATTAAAAAAAATTTAAAAAATAAAAAAATAAAAACCGAACAGTGGAAGTCACCGAACGGTGTAAGTCACCGGACAGTGGTTGTCCACTGAACGGTGGAGGCCCACCCGACGATGGCTGTCCACCTAACGGTGGTCACCACCGGATATAAAAAAAAGGTCGCGAGGCATAAGAAAAAAAAACCACGTGGAATACATTGGCCGCAGGTAAGAAAGAAACGATCGTGGGAACATAAAACAAACAGCAGCGGCATAACACCACCACATAAAAAGAAGCTCACGCAGATAAACAAACAGCCACGTCAAACAACAATCCACAGCCAAGGGAACGGGATTGGCGGAAGGGAGCACACAGCCGTAGGAAAAGAAAGGGAATAGCTGCACTAAGTAAAAAGAGCACAGGGAAGGAGAAGAGAGCAGCCATAGCCACGGGTAGGAGGAAGGAAAGAAACAATTACGAGAGGTCACAGGACGAAGAATATACAGCGCGGCAAGGAGAAGATAAAGGCACCGACAAATATTTGTTCAATTTGTTTTGACAACCAGCGTTGAGGCCGTAGGCTAAAGAATTAAGTGCTACGGCAACCGCCGAAGGGAGGGAAAACCTAACCTTTTTTTGTGGAAACAGTTATGAACTCAGCCGGCAAGAGGAGTCAGTGGAAAAATCAGTTGCAGGCAGGGAGTTCGAGTTCAGGAAACAAAGCCATGGACAAGAAGGCTACCATACTACCTTCTGGAGTCAAAGGTGCGGGACACAGACAGGCAACTGGGAGTAGCACAAAAAAACTCAAGTCTACACAGCAGGAGGGAAGAGACGCCATCACCTACCAAACGGTAGCATTTGAAGGTCTAAATGGGACTTGAGTCCAGGAAATGGTGCAATGAAACCCCAGAGGACAACAAAGTAGAAAAATCCCTATGGCAGGCTGGTGTCCATTGGGCTATCCAAATGCCCCTATTTTCTGTGCGCAGTTTTGAACCCACTTTGAGGGTCATGATTGAGGGTTTTGACAAGCAAACAAGGAAACGCATTTTTGTGTACCGAAATCACAAGCTCACAGTCTCATGTGGCGCCGAGGACTTCACATGCATCTTTGGCATTCTAGGGCGCAACGGACGGAAGGTGGAAACCAAAACACAGAAAATGCCAGCAAAAAGGAAGCTTGGATAAAGCGGGTTTGTCGTCCCCTCGCTCTGGGGGAGTTGGACTCTATGGTAAAGGTGACAAAAGCCAGAGGCCTTCGGAAGGAGTTCGTCGTAGAGGGTGCCTGGCGTTGCATTCTCGACGTAATCAAGAGTCGGTTGACAGGCTCGAGTCGCGCCTCGGATATTGCGCTACCCCAGATTGTCTACATGCATGGGGTGATGAATGACGTAGTATACGATTGGGCTTCAGTGTTGGCGGATAGGATGTTAGAGTTTATGTCATTACAGCACCGGACCTTTTACATGCCCCATTACGCCATTGGGTTGTTTCTGGAGGCCGCACTCAGGCAGATCCCCGTAGCCGAGTTGGAACTCAAGCCGCAAGGAAAACCTACAGCAGGAGTTCCTTCGGTGTTTCACTGGAACTATCTCGATACGGGCAGTGCAACCAGTGGTCAAAAGCGACGTTGGACAACAATTGTGGAGTCTGACCAGGATATTGATAGTGGCCGCAAAGCCACTCCTGAGCCTTTGGACACAGATTCAGAAGGGGAGGATAGTGATAGGATCACCAAGACCGTGCGCATGGAGGTCGTGGAACCCACCTCGGCATCCCCGTTGGTTCAGTTTGCAGCGCCAGTGTTGTCTGCCTTGGACCACTTGACTTCCTTCGGGGTGGGGAGTCGGGCAGTTTCCATAGTCGAGCTTCCACCTGAGGAAGAAGTAGCGGCCATTCCAGTTGAGGCTGATACTGGACCTACGGCGGGGGTGTCAGTTGCAGAGTAGGCAATGCTCGGAGGCACTCAGGATGTTTGTGAGGGATAGGTTCGGATGGATGTGGTGGGATCGGATGTCGTGGTGACAGTGGACGCGGCACTTTTGCAGGATTTCTCGCCGACAGACCCACCTCCTCCGACCGACCCTGCACATGTTGGAGCAATGCATTCGTGGATCAGTCGACAGTTTCAGTTGGTTCCTACTCCACCACGAGCAGTTCTTTCTCCTCCCCGAGAGGGCCCTCTAGAGATCATTAGTATCGACTCCGCGGATGTCACAGAAGTTGCGGATATTCCATCTGTGTCTGAAGAGGATGGGGCAGTAGAGACAGTGGTTCCATTGGTTGTTGAGCCGACCGTGGAGGAAGCTGTAGTGACGGAGGTACCTTATGGATTTGAGTTATCTCGTCCAACTGCCCTTACCAGATCTGGGCTGTTGGAGGGCGAGGACGTGGAAGCTTACTTAGCCGACATGGTCACTCGAGGACGTCGGTTGGTGGCGGTAGCCAAGTCTCGCTCAATGGCCACTGTGGTTCAGGAGTTGAGGCGTCTCCTCGCCTTTGCCCGAGTGGGGTGCAGTGCAACATTTGCAGATTGTTTTGAGAGAGGGTTGTTGCCTGCGGAGGAGACTGCGGAGATGTTGGTTGCCTGGGTTGTTCCTACGCCGGTACTGGAGAGTGAGGCAGAGACTTGTTCGAGCAGATGATTCAGGATGGGTACTATACGCTGAGGAGATCTGAGTATGTCTCGTCGGACCGTGAGATTGCATTGGTGACCGCACAGAGAGCTCGGTAGGAGCTAGGAACCAAGCTAGAGGCAATGGAGAGAGACTTACTCCAGCGTACCCAGGAGTTGGTGGCTGAGCAGGCAGCACGAGTTACTATGGATGAGAGACTGACTAGGGAGACCGTGGCTTGGGAGCAGCGATTGGCCGCAGCACAGGCCGAGAATGAGGCCAAGAAGAAGGAACTTCTGGAGGCAACTTTGATGATTAAGTCAGCCTTGGAGTTGCAGATGGCAGCTGAAGAGCACTTGCAGACCAGAACTTCACAGGTTTATGAGCTCCGAGCTTGATTGGGGTCATCCACTGCACCAGCAATAGTACCTCAAGCAGATCAGCGTGCTTCCTCATCAGGGACGCTTCCTCTGCCCCCCTCTTCTTCTCGTTCCTAGTTTTGGTTGGGTAATTCATCATTCCTATTTTGTTGTTCTGTCCCGGACATTTTGTTGTCGTCCGGAGACGACTTTTCTTTAGCGGGGGATGATGTTAGCCGTATATCGGATGTTAGTTGGGTATGCGCCGACGGTACTAAGTTACTACCGTCGGTTGGGAACAGGTGACGACGTTTGGTCGCACCGCTTCGGGTTTTATATAAACATTGTACTTGCTTGTTGAAGATCATGATCTTGTGGCTATTGTAAATGTACTCAAGTTATGAATGATCAATAAAGACTGTTATTATATATTTGTATTTCTTGTAACGTCTATGCATCAGTAAACTAGGTTACCCCAGCGGGTAAACATTTGGCGCCGCTGCCTAGACGGACTCGGAAGACAGGAACTGGATGGCGTACGGAGACAATAGGCTTATCTGTTGATGAAATAAATCCCGAGGCAGACGATGCACGTACAGAACTGTACGAAGGGGAAGAAAACCAGACACGGGAGTTCAGAATTCTGTTTCAGGCAGCGAAACATTGGTTATCCCATGACTATCATCAAGTAGCTCTAGAAGATAGTGGTTGGACGGTTCAAAACTACTCGTGGCCTCTCCAACTTTGTTAAGAGTTTTATTGAAGTCAAGTAGGGCTCCCCCTTTCTCTAACTCTTTTTGGTATCTACATTGATGAGCTTAAGGATTTTATAAGACACCGTATTAATTTTCGTTGTTTGCAATACCATGTTGTGATTACTATATTACTCTTTAAAAACGGCATGGTCATCCTCTATGACTCTCCCAATGGGCCTATATTGACAACTTGAGCCCTTTTAAAGTTTTGTGATCTTCACTAGATTGTGGTTCTCATGTAATGGTCTTCAACAACATAAAGGACGCACTTTTCAAGTTTTGTTTCTTCTACATAGGGGCCCAACGGAGATCGCTACTTCTTACCAATACCTAGGAGTTCAATTACTTTTCCTATTTTTCTATAGTTGGTCTCTCAATATCATCTTTTCAAGGTATAAACCCTCCTCTTTTCCCTTGAGCACCAATGCCTCTACTGAATCTCTACGATATCCCTTTGAAGATCCACCTTTTGAATGCAATGATTAAGCCCAAAATAATGTACGGTCCCAAGGTTTGGGGCTTGCAATGTTCCCTTTCGAGATGATCCTAAATCTTGCCATAAATCACAAGCTCAATTAAAATAAGAAACGTGATATATTTAAAATTATATCTTTACAAATAAGATGCCTTTTATCAAGATTAACCTTGGTTTAGATCCTACAATCATGTTAGATATTTTGAAATATAATTCATAAGACCAATTATTTCTATTAGAGTTAGGGATCCAACAATAGATATAAGTGCATATATATCAATAATCGTCTTAATCTATTTAGACAAATCATGCAATAGCTTTTGAACTTTGGGAACCAAGCCATCAAAAGTTCCATTTCCCATAATCAACCATAGTAGGGTTTGTAGAGGAAAAAAACACGAAGGGTGACCAGAGACTGTTTAGCCCAATTAATCCCAACAATGTGCAACATCCAACTAAGACAACTCGCCCCTTGGCACACAAATGGCAGGAATATCCAACTAAGACAATTCCATCACTTGGGGTAGCCTACTTAATTCAAGGGAACGAGGGTTATTGAGAAAGACTATTCAGCCCAATTAAGACCAAGAGCACGGAGCATCCAACTAAGACAACTCACTCCTTGGCCCACAAAGGCAGGAAAATCCATCAAAGACAATTTCATTCACTTTGTTATGTCCCCTTTTAGGATATCTTGAAATATCGGAACAATTACTTCAATTCCTCACACTTACACTATCTATTTTTTGCAATTGAGCTATGTAATGGAGAATGTGAACAATACACTTGCTATTTCAGATTCAATCAAAAAAATATATGCAAAATGATTTGGTATACATGTAGTGTGTGTGTGTGTGTGTCTTTGCTAAATGATATTAGCTTCTTTTGTAATGTCAAAGGAAATTCTGCTATATCGACTAGTAGCAGTTTCTATTATATCAGTATATAGTATGCTACAGAGTATGACTTACTATCGTCTACAGCGATAAAGGATTTGCTGCTTTTGCTATGAATATATGTAAATATATGTAATGATATACTGCTATCTCTGATATAGAAATATGGATATACAAAAGATAGAGTATTGCTTGCAGCAAGATATATTCTTGTGTCTGATATAACAATATGGATATGCAATTGTAAAGATATCAGCTATAGCAATTAGTTATTGTTCCTGATCTGTACCTATATGCTTGCAACAATGGTGTTGTCTCTGGTCTCTCTGTATACATGTGCAACCAGTTATGCCAAATAAGGCAATTGCTCAAATGAGCAGATCCAAGAATGAATAGTTAAGAGATAAAGTTTCCAAATTGATGCATTGAATGAATGAAGGGAATGTCTTCTTATATCTAAGTTCTTGAATGAGGAGTCACATTGTATGGGACGTGCTGAAATGTCCCAAACTGGATATTTTCCCCAAAATCCGACAATTATAACTCATAAGACTTAAAGATTTAAATGCATGCAATAAACTATTGATTCAACAACAATAAACCAGCAATATGCTCCAATAAAACCCTCAGCAAATATTATTGCATTATACAACAGCAATACAATAACAATGGGATTTCAAAACAATCCAAATTTGAACTACAGTATGCAACAGTACGATCGAATGACAAGAACCTGGAAATGCAATGGTGAACTTTGTCGTGAATCCACCTCAGAGATGAACTGAGTTTCCATCCAATCCACCAAGAAAGCCTGAAGGTTTCCGTCCTCAGGTTTCAGAATCGAAAGCTGGATGCTTCCCAGATTCTCCAAGAGAAAAAGAATTCATAAACTAAGCATGTCCCAAATGAGTCTCCATTCCTTCTTTTAAAGCAACAGCTGTGACTCTTCAATTTCCCTTCTTTGTCTTTTCATATACCCACTTTATGTCACTTTAAATTAATATATCCATTTAATAATGAAGTGGTATAGTAATAAAGTATGAAATCTTCTAGCATTAAAATGGATGACCAAACGAACTCAGAAGATGACATGGGATAGCTTGTCGGAAAGCTCTCGGCGATACACTCCAAGTCCAATACTGAAACGCCACGAAAACTGAACTCTGTCGACTTACTATAAATAGTAAGTATCTGGAAACCCTGCAGAAACTAGTCTGATTGGCCTAAAACTGGGATGCCCTTGGCCAAATATCATACTAACCCCAGTCAAGCCCTAGTTAGCCTATCGGACCATGATAAAACGGCTAACGATGCAACAAACATAATGTGCCCAAAAAAGCGCACATTAGAATCCTCCCTTCTCAGTGATTGCTTGCCCTCAAGCAATCGATGTCTGCATGTTGTGACCAAAATGCCTGGATCCCATACCAACCTCAAGGAAATTGCCCCACTCAACTGTTGTGCTACCCTGACAAAAACGTGACCAGAAAAGTGAAGCCACTCATTACTTCCCCAAAACAGCAATGCATCAATCATACTAATACCAGGATCCCAAACAATCAGGCTGACACAATCACCAAATATGAGTGAATCGAAAGTCTCAAGATGCAATCAAAACTAGACACCTGTCCATCAGTATGAGGTAACGCAAGGAAAAGTATGTCACCCATCATGCAATAAGCCACAACTGCCCATCCTGAACCAGTGATGTAGAAACCAAACTGCCCAACAGCTGAGCTCAACATGTCAATCCAGTTTGGTGACCAAGACTCATCTCTAGTAACTAGACTTGGGTCCCAAATCCTGCAATCAATCTCATCCTCGTCATGGGGATTGGAAATATCTTCCTCATCTAGCTCAAAAAAGGGATTATCAAATGTCAGATTAGCATCCACCTCAAACAAGAAATTGTCAACCGACTAAAAGTTATTCAACTCATAAAGGAGTTCTGGATGATCCGAGGACTTGTCCTTTCATCTTTTGGGACAGCTATCCAAATCATAAGTTTGTTGTATGCTATCAAGTTCCTGAATTACTTCCTGAAAGAACTCAGACCTTCCTTTGTTGCCCTGTTCTCTATACTGGCTAGTGGCAACAATCTGATTTCTTGCTTCCTAAAGAGCAATATGTGTGTGCTCCAATGTTTCCTAAGCAACATTAAGCTCTCTATTGAGCTTATTAACCTCATCCTCCTTTTCCCTCAACTGCTCAGCATATTTTTCAACAACCTGTAACAGGTAGTCGCAATCTGAAAGTAAACATAGATATTCTGATTTCCAAAACTCACAAGTTATTTTGACCCCCTGTAAATCAGCAACATAAGATTAACTCCCAATACCATTTTGTTCTTTTTCCTTCTGAGCCTTCCTGTAAAGATCTTTAATAATCCGGTGAGTGCTATCATGATGCGCAAGAGCTGCAATAATGACATCATCACTAACCTTCAACTGATTCTTCAAAGCATGCTTCTCACCATTGTCATTTTGAAATGCATTCTCTGATTGGTCATCCAAATCCTCATTATGCATAAGTGATGTGTTGCTATAGAAATCACATGATTCGTCATATCCATCACAGGTGTTATCATGGTCACCATAGGCCTCAAACCGATCTGTATGAAGAGGTAAGGTTGTTGTTATGTCATCCAACAATTCCTCGTGACATAAAATGTTAAGGGCATCCAACTGGTTGTCACCATCTTTAACCATATCTTTTCCCTGCATAATACCACAAACATGTTCAAGAGACCAAGCCCCCTTGGCATGTAGAACAAATCTGCCCTCTTCTCATTTGGTTCTTGCTCATTTCCAGAGACCCTATAACCTGTATGCCTACTGATATTTGCTCATTTTCAGTCATAAAACCCTTGAACCTTTCAGCCTTATGCTCAATCAATTCAGCTGAGAGCTCATATGCCACAGGTGAGGTCTTTTGTTCCCCTCTCTAGATTGCCAACAAATCTGATTGCAACTTCTTACATATGTCATTGTCCTCATCTAAGATCAAGGACATGATAGTTTTCATGCAAGCCTTTACCCTGTCTGAATGATGCTTCCTGAAATTACTTAAGAGGCACTGAAATAGCTGTTGAATCATCTTATCACAGCCGAGATTCATCATGTGAATAAAAATTTAGTTCTTGCCATTAATTCCAAGATTTTTGCCTACTTACCAAAGGTAGGACTTTTATCACTGTTTCGTCCACCTAAATTGTCCACAATCAGCTGTAATACCCGCTTCCAAATGTTATCGGTATAAGGTGTAATAGCGGTTGTAATCCGTGTGAACTCACTAAGACATGACACGACTACGAGCCTAACATCTTTATGTGGATGTTCCATAAACCTGCGTTGGACTAAAGCAACCATTGAGGGCTGCAAAGCCCAATTGAAGAGCCTACAATCAGTCTGCTCTATCCTAGATAGATATGAGTCTATCTCTTCCAATTTGACAAGCGCACCTCAAAAAACTTGTATGAAGAGGTAAGGTTGTTGTTATGTCATCCAACAATTCCTCATGACATGAAATGTTAAGGGCATCCAACTGGTTGTCACCATCTTTAACCATTTCTTTTCCCTGCATAATACCACAAACATGTTAAAGAGACCAATGTTGGAAACCGATAGCATCGTTCAGATAATTATATATATAAACATACATACACATATTAATGTAAATGAAATTAATATTATTACACATTAATATATTTATATTTGAATTAATATATATGTAATTGTTATTACATATATATTAATATATACATAAATATATTTATTGTTAATTGACCCTTTAATATATATATTAATATATATGTAATTATATTACATATACATTTATACATAATTAAATATACATTATTGAATATGCAAATTAAATGGCAAATGGGTTTCATTATGTCTACCACCCTATACCGATGGATATCGGTTATCATAACTAATATTAAAGTCGACTATTTAAGAGGCAAATCGATGTTGATGTTTAATAAACCGATGCAAAAAATAATGAAGTGGTCACGACTTGATGAGTCGTGACTCATAAGATCCATAAAATCGTGACTACTCTATAATATATAAAATCAGACTTGCTCGATTTCTTAAGACACAGAAAAAATATAGAAATCTGATAATATTAGAAGTGTCTTACAATTAAGAAGAATTCTGCAAACAGCAATATATATAATATTAAGAATTATAATTTAATAGAGGTTTATCATCTTTTACATGGTATCAGAGCAGGTTCTGAAGGATCTAAGCGGCTGATAAACTTGAGAAATTAAATTTTAATTCGAATACATTACATTCCCTATGGCAAACATTATCAGATTTGAGGATAGACTTGAAGGAGCAGATAATTTTCAATCATGGAAATTCAGAATACTATTGATATTAAAAGAAAGTAAAGTCGAATCTTTTATTAAAGAAAATAAACTAAAACCAGAAGCAGAACCTGACATATCAACTTGGAATGAAGGAAATGATAAAGCAATGAAGATCATCATTGATGGAGTCAAAGATCACATTGTTCCAATTTTAATGTAATATGAAAGAGCATATGATATGTTCAAAGCACTAGAGAAAACTTATGAAATAAGTAATGCAAGTAAGAAATTAGCCTTAAAGAGGGAGATAAATCACATAAGTATGAACAAAGGTGAGACTATAAATTCATACTTCATGAGAGTATCGACTCTAAGGGATAAATTATCAACAGTTGGTTATGAGATCGATGGAAAGGAGTAATCATTGATTGCATTAGATGGCTTGCCTGAATCTTGGGAGACATTTGTCTCTGGCATAAGTGCTAGGTCTAAATTTCCAAAATTTGACCGACTAAGAACAGATTGTCTACAAGAGGAATCAAGGCTAGACAAGAAAGGAGTAAAGAAGAAAATCATCGATGAACATCTCCATGTACTGAATGTAGATAACCACAAGGATAGAAAAAGACACTTCAAGAAAAAGAGATATCATAATGAAAACAATAAAAGAGATATGTCAAAGGTACAATGTTTTAGATGTGATAAATATGGACATTATGTATTTAATTGTCCATACAAAAAGCATCAGGCTTCATTCACCAATGTAAAGAAACAAAAGACTAAGGAAGAACCTAAAAATGTGAAATTTGTGTTCTACTTTGCACTTTCAAGCCAAGTCTCAAATAAGAACACCTGGGTTATAGATAGTGGTTCTTCAAGACATGTGACAGGATTCAGAGAACTACTAGATTCTATGATAGAGGAGTCCAATGAAGAAGTAACTATTGGAGACGATTCAGCTTATCCAGTAAAAGGTATTGGGACACGCACTATCAAACTAAAAATCAGTGATTCTATTCAACTCACTGGAGTACTATTTGTACCTGGCATCAAAAGAAATCTAGTATCTATTTCAGCACTTGAAGATAATGGATTTAGAGTAACCTTTATGGATGGTAAAGTAAAGGCTTGGCCCAAGAACTCTAATATGAAGAAAGCCCTAACCATAGGTAGCAGGCAAGGCTGTCTATATGAGCTATGTACAGATACAAACCAAATCCTAATTAATGAAATCACTAACACCAATGAGATGTGGCATAGAAGACTAGGACACTTAAATTACATATCTTCCATGGAAAAACTTGTCATTGGATTACCAAAGCTCAAACAATACCATCCAGGTGTATGCAAAGGTTGTGCATTAGGTAAAAACACAAAAGGGGCATTTCAAAATAGTTCTAGTAAAACAGACAATGTATTAGAGTTAGTTCATTCAAACTTATGTGGACCTATGTCTGTTCCATCAATAGGAGGGTGTAAATACTATGTAATCTTTATTGATGATTTCTCTAGGAAGACCTGGATATATTTTCTTAAACACAAGGAATCTGAGGAGATTCTGAAAATGTTCAAAGACTTTAAATCAATTACTAAAAAACTTCTCTAGAAAGAAAATCAAAACTCTAAGGACAGATAACGGTAAAGAATACACCTCTGACATCTTTAAGGAATCTTGCAAAAATGTAGGGATTAAGAGGGAGTACACTGTTCCTTACAACCCTCAACAGAATGGGGTTGCTAAAAGAAAAAATAGAACAATTATTAAAGCTACCAAAGCAATGATTCTTGACCAAAATCTCGACATTTCTCTTTGGGCAAAAGCATCAAATACTGCAGTATACATTCAAAACAGATGTCCACACTCTCACATTGATAGTAAGACTCCTGAAGAAGCCTTTTCAGGGATAAAACCAGACATCAGTAACTTACGAAAATTTGGTTGCCCAGTTTACATACATGTACCCAAAGAAAAGAGAACAAAGTTAGAACCATCTGGAAGGAAAGGTATTTTTGTAGGATACAGTGAAACCTCGAAAGCATACCGAGTATATATACTTGGTCATAATCAGATTGAACTAAGAAGGGATGTAATCTTTGAAAAAGACATAGCATTTTCTAGAGCTAGAAATTATTTAGAACCAGGAACACATGCTTTTTCAGAAGAGGAAATTACACCTGAGATTCAGAGGGAGCATTCTAAGGAAGAAGAAAATGAGGAACAACCCTCAACATCAGTAAATCCTAAAAAGAGACCTCTTTGGGCCACTAAGACAATAGAAGAAGCCATGTCTTATGGAGCTCCTTCAAGGACATTCAGAGAGAGTAAAAGACCTACAAGGTTTTCTAATTATGTAGCCCTAATGAGTGAACTCTCAAAATCAGAACCTGCAAATGTTTTTGATGCTATCCAGCAACAAGTATGGAAAGATGCCATGACAGAGGAATATCAGTCTATTATAAAGAATGATGTATGGGACATTGTGCCCAGACCCAAAGAGAAATCAGTGGTCACCTCAAAATGGTTGTTCAAAATTAAACATGCTGCAGATGGTAGTATAGAGAAGAAAGCAAGGTTTGTAGCTAGAGGATTTTCACAAAAGGAAGGGATTGATTATGAAGAAATTTTTGCTCTTGTTGCTGTTGTAAAATCAAGATCGTCCAATAGAGAATATTTATATAGATATTATTGATGATGTATTGTTGTGTTGCATAGGAGAAGACGATACCGTTGTGATTAATCGCTTCCCTCTAACCATTTGAATGGTATAAATATCGTATGAATGATCATGGCTACGTAGAGACATGATTCTACGTGGCTTAGGCCACGTATAGCCATGTCTATACGTATACATGACCCATGGATTAGTGAGAACGGTTTATTATGATGCGCGGCCTCTTAACATATACTATGTTACGTTTAACTATCTTTCAATAGTTAACGTAACATACCATATATTAATATGGTATGTTACGTTAACTATCAAATGATAGTTAACGTAACTATGTTTCCTTTATGCGCTCAGTTTATTATATCGACTGTGTCGATTCAACCCGCGTTTTAATATTAATCGTTGATTATCAAATATGATCGATTATAATATATATTAACAATGATAATAATATATATATATACATACACAATACATATATAAACATATATGTATATAATCGATTATACATATTGATAACCATTAATATAATTATATCAATCTGTTTCGATGCTATAATTTAACACTCCCTCTTAGTGAGAAAAGATTGATAATCACAAGAAGTGAATGATTATTGAAATCTCCGACTTAACTCGGAACTATATTTCTTAAAATAACACAATCACTTGAATCAGGATTTCTGGCGTAATCTAGAACCTGACTAATCCTGATAAGGAATATTATCACAATCCCTGACTCAATTCGGAACTGGATTTTAGTGGTAATATAGGTGTCAAGATATCCGACGCAATCCGGATCAAAACTTGAACCACTTGTTTATCATAATCCCAGACTAATTCGGAACTAGATTTGAATGATAACTTAAATATGACTTCATATCAAGATATCCGACACAGCTCGGGATATTAATATAATGTACTCATCCTGATAGAAGAGTTATCGCAATCCCCGACCAATTCGGAACTATATTTAGCGATAACAATCAAGATATCCGGCACAATCTGGATCAAAACTTGATTCACATGTTGTTATAATCCCTGACCAATTCAGAACTGGATTTAACAACTCCAAAAATTTAGTGTCAAGGCTAGTGACTACAATACACAGTCATACCTGACACTAGGTTAAGC
>MU227200.1:2680811-2701735 GCA_018584345.1 Thuja plicata | reverse complement strand
ATGTCACTTTAAATTAATATATCCATTTAATAATAAAGTGGCATAGTAATAAAGTATGAAATCTTCTGGCATTAAAATGGATGACCAAACGAACTCAGAAGATGACGTGGGATAGCTTGTCGGAAAGCTCTCGGTGATACGCTCCAAGTCCAATACTGAAACGCCAAGAAAACTGGGTCGACTTACTATAAACAATAAGTATCTGGAAACCCTGCGAAACTAATTTGATTGGCCTGAAACTGGGATGCCCTAGGCCAAATATCATACTGACCCCAGTCAAGCCCTAGTTAGCCTATCGGACCATGATAAAACGGCTAACGATGCAATAGAAATAATGTGCCCGAAAAAGGGGACATTACACGTGCCTTATGTCCCTTCATAAATGTCTTCCTTCATATATATTGCTAATCGCACTTTTCCATTACAAATCTAATAATCCTAATCGGTTTGTATTGCATTCTTTTTTAATGAAAATCGCCTCCCTTCATAACCATTGTTAATCGCACCACTTCATTTATGTCATCGACTAGACTTTGTATTCTAATCAGATCATTCTATTAAATAAACGACTTATCTTCAGATTGCTGCCTTAGTCAGATTGGATGTGATAAAATTTTATAATTGCTAATGTGCCTTTTTCATGTCTTTAATTTATGTTAACAACTGAATGTTAACCTTCTATTGGTCAAGATGTGTAATGGCTTAGCATATCGATATTAATCACTATCTCCATGATGATCTATATTACTATGAGTCGATTGTACGTTCTTCATCCATTAATATTGATGATCCTTCAAGTATCGATAATCCTCCTTAATCAGAACCATGGTCACTAACTGTCATCCATCTGTTGACTGTAGGTGTATTAGTTTGGAAATCAATCTATGAATCATTAATATGATGCCTTAGCTGATTATATTCAGTCCCTTGAAATACTGTTATCACCGAAGGTTATTAATTGCTATTGATCATCAATGCTTGTGTTTGATCTCTCGATCCTTATCTTGTCATACAATAAGATAATGTGCACTGATACTGATCTTGTCTTGTCCAATCGATACTCTAATCTTGCTTACTATGATGCATATGTTTCGAACAGATATCTTGTGATGATCAATATCTTCCGTACCCTCTTTCCTATAGTTGATCTATTATTGGTCGATGATCCACATGCCATTCATTTTGGCCTTCAACCCAATTAGAAATGCAATCCACAAGTATAATGATTGAGATGCAGTATTAATAGTTGCTCACAAGTCTCTACTATTGGTCCATCTGATTGATCTTCATGCATTATCAGGTGAATCATTGATATGCTTAATTGATCTTGGCATGCTAACTGTTCTTTGCAATTTGTTGATCAATGTCTTGAATATCCTGATAATGAAGATGCATACTTGGTATAATTGACATGTTGCTTACTATCCCTTGGACTAAACCTTATTCCTCCTAATACAACTAGGGAAACCGTCTTATTTATAAGACTTCACGGTTTTCCAAACATCTTATTCTTCTACTAACACACATGTACATCTACTTCTAGCTACTCTTACTAGCTTCTACTTACTATTGGTGTTCAACGACCTCCACTCCTTGATCACAAAAATACTTAATTGCTTTAGAATTATTGGTTTAAGGATGAGGACATTACACACTTCAAGTAGCCTACTTAATTCGAGGGAACCGGTCTAATGCCTCTCCCAAACATATTCCCTCCCATTCTAGTATGATTGCTTGTGGGAATAAAGAATAGGAAAACTTATTTATTAATTAAAGAAACCTCATAAATTTACAAAGTTCATTGACATCTTGGTAAAAAGATATATTAAAGAATATAGATGCATAATAGCATTATCCCTATTGCATACCAAATACTTGTTAATACACAGATCTGCTATTTTTCCTTATATCAATCTGATCTGCTGCTTATACTTAAATATATATGTGTGTATGAGAATCCTCTCTTCCTCGGATATGATTTGAGGTATTGATGAGGGATGATTGAGTTATGGTTGATCAAATGATTGATGAGTGATGATGTATTGAATTATAGTTTGATACACTGGTGAATGATGATTAAATGAATGCTGATTTGTAAAGAGATGCTTGATTGCTGAATTGTTTCTTTTCTTGATCCCAAGATGAAGTGATGATTGATGTGAGTTTGATGATTGTTTGCTTGATCTTGCTGATGGATTGTTTGCTTGATTTCTCAAGAGATTAATGATTGATGGATGAATGAAGGATTTGTTTTGATGGATCCATGAGTGATGATTGATAAGTCATCTTTCAATGCTTGGAAATAATTCACCTTTATACTTTATCGGTAAACCTTTCATATGAATTGAGTCACCACTTTTCATTGTTGCCTTTAAGCAGAATATAGTGTTCCCCAGATTGATCTCCCTTGGATCTCCTCCTCAAATGAAACCTTCTCCCCTTTATATCTTCCAATGTGAGGAAGAGTTGCACCTCTCCATCATGTCTGCCCCTTTGCAATGGTCATAACCTTTCACAATTACCACCCTTCGAAAGAGTCACAACCCTTCATCATTGCTGCCCTTTGAGAGAGTCACAACCATTCATAATTACCATTCTCCAAAAGAGTCACAACCCTTCATCATTTCTGTCCTTTGAGAGATTCACAAACTTTCATAATTACCACTCTTCGAAAGAGTTACAACCCTAAATCATTTCTGCCCTTTGAGAGAGTCACAACCTTTCATAATTACCATTCTTCAAAAGAGTCACAAACCTTCATTATTGTTGCCGTTTGAGAGAGTCACAGCCTTTCACAATTACCACCCTTTGGAAGTCACAACCCCTCATCATGTCTGCCCTTTTGAAAGAGTCACAGCCTTCCACAATTACCAACCTTGGAAGAGTCACAACCCTTCATCATTTCCTCTTTTTGACGGAGTCAGTTTCTTATTTCCTTCTTATTCCTCTTTCCCTTCCATTAATTGAAATTCTTTCTTGATTCTCCTCTTCCTTTGTTTTCTTCCTTCCTCCATATCCCCTTTCAAATGAACTCTTCTCCCTTTTATATCTTATGTTGAGGAAATCACAATTCTTCATTGCATGCCTCTTGACCTTTCGTTATACTTAATTAGCTTATAATTATATTGTATTATATTTTATTAATATTAATTTTATTTTAGTTATATTTCAATTTTATTATTATTTATAATTAAATTCTATTTCACAAAAAAAGGGGACATGATAGGACCCTAAATTGATATCCTGTGAGTCTGTGACTAGACTCAAGTTGAAATAGGTTACAAGATTATGCTCTAGTATGTGTGATCTAGAGCAAATAGATAGTTCCTCAATGCATTGTCCAAGTCGAATTTTCCACCCAGTCCCTTTTTCTCAAGAATGTTCTCATACTCACTTGGTTTAAATGCAAGCTTAGATCCTTGGGTGGTTCTACTATGTATCACGGCACATATATGTTTTTTGGCATTATCTTCCTTCGTAGCGATTGCTTCTTAAAGAGCCTCCAAACATCATTGTATTTGTATCTTCAAGGTCCATTTGCTCTTCCAATCTATCAACATTTTTTTGAACAAGCTTCTTGTTTTCTAGTACACCTCATCACCTTCCAAGGAAAGTGATGCTCAACCAAACCATAAAATTTATGCTCCCCAAATTTTCAGGACAAGGACAATGGGATGTGTTTCTAGTACGGAGACTTTCCATGGCCATTTTTTAGGGGACAACAAGGGACAGCTATTAAAAAAATAAGATTTTTTTTTTAAATATAAGGAAATTTAACAATTTATATGATAACATTGATAAACCTTCATCATAGGCATTATAGAACCTTTGTGAGCATGGGTAATTGAATAAAAAATTATGATTTTATTTATATATACATATGAGCATGAGTTAATGACGTGTATATTTAAAGGAGAGATTTATTTTAAAAATTTCCCTAATGCCTTCAAGACTGCATGTTTTGTTGTCAAACTCATTAACAAAGAGGAGAGGTTAAGTGAAAAGAGAACTGGTTATGTTCCAGTTTCACTTCCGATGGGATACTAATAGATGGGATTGTTTTATGAGTTGTTTGTATGAATATATTTTTGCATTATGAAAATGGCATATCTTGCCAACTATGACTTAACCCCTATTCAACTGTATAATGAATATAGCATGCCAACTTTGTCTATGGCAGTACTTATATACTAAACAAGTTGTACAATGTATAAAAAAAGGTAATCCTTGAATATGGCTTTGAGTGTGAAGATGTAGAGATTTGCAATAGAGGATATGTAATTTGTAGATTTTGTGATCATGATTTGTCATTGGTCTATTACTTGGTTATAGTTTAATGGGGATTTGGGGGCAATACCCTCAACGGGGATCTGGGGCCAACACCCACAACAAGGTCAAGGGGTAGTGCCTTGTTGTAACCTTTTCATACATCGCCCCATTGCAAATGGGGATCCCCTACTTCTTGGTCTACTTGGTCTTTTTGGCTTTGGTGGCGTTTTTTCTCTTGAAGTTCCTAGTGCTCTGAGTGAGCTTTGAGCCCTTTTTGCTGAGTATAGAAGTGAAATAGTACCTAAAAACAGTGAATTTGGTAAAGAATGAAAACGAATTGATCTTTCAGAGGGATTCCAATAAAATTTTGAGTATTTTGATGAACTTTCTATTTTTGGAAATTTCCACTTTTTAGTAAGTTTCACTACATCCCGAAATGGCCTAATTGAGTTTGGAACAACTTACTATTTTTAGTAGTGTCTATTTTCACTAAGTTTCATTGTGTCCTAGTTTGCCCTAATTTTGCATTTAAACTAACTTACTATTTATAGTAAGTCTATTTTGGGCAAGTCTGATGAGCACTGGCAAAAAAGGAGCAAAAAGGTGTCCAGCTCTAAATTCGGAAAGTTCAGCAAGTGAAGCAGTTGGTCCAAAACGCACTAAGGCTAAAGGTAACCTTGAAAACATCCAAAAGAGGAAAGGGCATGAATTTCATTGAATGTGAGAAAATTCCTTGATTTCATCCCATCAATGCCCAAAAGTTGAAAGGCATGAAAAATTGGCTAAGTGTTGATTAAAAGAAGGTAAAAATGGCAAAAATGGCTAAGTCATGGAAATTTCCATGACAACCTCTCAATTGTGCCCTGTATAGTAGAAAATGGGATGCAATGTTATAGGGGTACTACATCCCAAATCCTAGTATACATTGGACTACAAAACCACCACAAAGTGAATCCAATTAGCACAACCAAGACAGAAAGGGTACCAATGCGAGATCTACACAATGTAGGGTTTTTTATTCCTTAATAGAAATGACAAGGAAATGAAATGAGAATGAAAAATCTGATCTATGAAAGTGAGAGCAAGGAGAAAGAGGTAGGAACAAGTGCACCCGGAAACAAGATGGAGAAGGTAGGACTTTGAATTTGAATTTGACTGTCGTCGGAATCTCGGGTTCTACTGTAACTTCGGATTTTGGAAGGCAGGGATCTGTATCTTTCTGCACCTGAAATCTCACCGAAAATTCTCAGGGACAAGTCGACTTTTGGGAACAAGTCGACTAGTCAACTTGTTCTTGGCAAAAACTGATGAAACTTCCCAGGGTTTGCAAATGCACTTGTACTGCCCATATCCAGAATCTAAACTCCGCAACCTGCCCTTGCACACAGAAAAATGGGGGAAGAAAGTTGAAGAAAGGGGTTTGCCTCAGTCAAACCCCTGTTTAGGAATCAACCTTGAAATGAAATAAAGGAAAAGTGTGTTGTCATGTAGCAGAGGCTAGATCTAGACAATGAAATATATCATACCTTGTAGAGGCAATTACTTTGAATGTGATCAAGTATGTTGATGCAATAGCTTTGACTAAACACAAAAACCCAAAAGAGCATCATGCAAGACAAAACCTCGTGAAATAGATGTTGTAATTCACCACAATGTTTGATTGGGGGAGAGAGAGAGAAGGATGAAGCTAGATGGATGAATATAGATCTCCTTCCATGATAGAAAACTCCTTTGCTTGGCCTCCAATAGGGCAAAGAAGCTAGAAAGGAAACACCTTGATTGCATGGAGATGAAGATGAGAATGCTTGATGGCTCTTGATGGCTTCCTTGAACTTGAATGCTTGGATGCTTGATTGATGACTTTGATAGCTTGCACTTGAATGATCTCTTGTGTTATTGCTTGCACTTGGATAGATGATCATGTTATGTCTTGTTGTGTTCTCTCAAATGAGGGGAGAGGTCCTTTTATACTTAACTTCCTCCATTCGGGGTTCAATTTTGATCAAGGCTGACCACAAATCTAGATCTCGGTGGAAAACCCCACCATTAGGCTCATCACAAAATTTGGGCCCAAAACCTGAGGGACAAGTCGGGTACCCGACTTGTCCGTAAGTCAGTTAGTCGACTTGTCCCAGGCAAAATTAGCTCAAATTTCACAGGGATGTTGGAGAAGGTGAAAAGAAGTGGGGGGAGAAAATGCAGGTTGCTGTGAAGTCGGAGCAGATCCCGAAAGCAGAAAATAAATGAATAAGTCCTAGGTGAGGAAATGAATTATGGGATTGAAAGTATTAAAATTAGCTCAAATTTACAACGTTAGAAGTATTAAAAATTTTCTTAAATATGAAAATCCTCCTACCTATCTAATTTGTGCCCAAGAAGTAAAGTTGCACATAATGATTGAAATTGACTAGGTTCGAGGAATCTTTCCAAGTATCTCATTTACAACCATAATGGCATGAATTTGAAATGGGAGTTACATTTTAGTAACTCACGGGGTCCACGAAAGTGACAACTCAAGATTCCACACTCAAGAATAGAAACTTGTAAGATTTATGGAGTAATTAATGCATCCACTAAAATTAAGTCATTGCCAACTTAGCAAGTGGGTGAGTTTTCTATATAAGAGGAGAATTTCATTTCATTCTCACACAACAAATTAGAGAATTCAAAGCAAGGGCGTGAGAGTTTGGAGAAAGAAGAAGTTTATAGTGAATTTTAGAAAATCAAGAGGTTTTCTTCTTCACATTTTCTTTAATTATTCCATGGCTGGAATGAGAAGTATATAAGAGTTTCTACATGCATTTTAAATTCCTTGCATGATTCTTACGTTAATTATAGAAAATGGCGGAATTCAAGGGAATTGGACTGACGAGATACACACTCATCAAGAACGAGATGAAGGGATTTCTTCCGAAATCCAAGGTCATGTCGAAATGGAAAGAAGTTCGCGACACAAATTTGGGGCGCCTCAACATAAATGAGTTCAACAAAAGGATGTTCGACAACAAGGAATACTATCTAGCATCCTTGGTGAAGCAAATAGATAGAAGTGGAATTTTAGCGGCAGTTGGATTCCTTCATTCCATCCAGTGTACATACTTGACCGTGGAGTGTGCAAGGCATTACAAATCAGAGCAAAGAGTGATTCGGTCTCCAGATGGGAAGCTACTGGCAGATCTCACTTCACTAGCAATTGTTGAGGCCTTTGGAATCCCAATGTATCATTCAATGGTGCACAAATCCAAGGAGAGTGTATTGAGAGCTTATAGTGTTGGAGCCGACACTTGTGATGAAATTATCAACAAAAAGTGGTTGTTGAATCCTAAGGCTCATCATTCACAATTGGCCAAACAGATTGTCTGATGAGATCTCAAGCGGGAGTATAATGACCTAGTGATGATGTTGAGCAGAAAATTTGGATACCCACAGTCCTGCATTTTTTAGCCTTAGATGTGGTACTTTATTGAAGGAGTGACTAATGGAGTCAAAGTCGTGGAATGGTCGAGGATTATCAATGACAACTTGGATGAGCAATTCACAAATTTGGAGCAATCTAGAACTTTCTATATGAGTTCTTATGTTATATACATGTTGGCTAGGATGACCATATATGAAGGACTGAGGAGCAAAGGACCAATTGGATGTGGTCCAAACCAGCTAAAAGTACATGAATGTTATCCTTAGCTTCAACTATATAAATAATCATATAGTTATAATATAATATTAAATAAATTTAATGATATAATATCATAATATAAATTTGAATATAATAATATATAATTATAATATTATAAATAAATAATATTTACATATTAACTTGTCGACTTAATACTTAGTCGACTACCAGTGTACCCGATAGTATATTACCATTCACATCTAAGAAACAACCCACGCATGAGACCAATGGCAGTAATTATTAAATCTTTATTGGAAGTTAAGGCAATGTGGAAGTCACCTCTTGATAAGAATCTCATCCTTGCTGGCATAGCACATCAGGTCCAAAATATTCAATGGTTCCTGTGATTAGTAGTTCAGAACGGCGGCCTGGCAATTACCTATGAATATCTGTTGGGAGACATCAAACAGTCATAGTGATTGGTCGATGACAAATAAGATAGAAGGGAGTCCCATATTTCAGAGAGACGTGCAAATAGGGAAATTACATGGTCATTGACTACTATCATTTAGTATGGATTGTCGATTTGTAAGATTGGTTAGAACCGAAAGACACTAATTAGAAGGAGACAACTATTGGTGAATAGACCGAGATTGTTAAGGATTGAGACCAACACTTATAAGAGATTAATGTTAATATAATCATCAGCAATTAAACTCTATTACTCAGTGATGGTTTATTGATTAACTTGTGAATAAAGTAGTACGATCAATGTTATTATTAAGAGAGGTATATCTCTTCAAACGTGTCCTATCGTACTCGGCATGAGATATAAAATGGCAATCCCCTCTTCCATTCGAGCATCATTAGGAACAAATAAGAATCTCAGGCAGCAACAGAGCAGTAAAACAAAAAGGGAAAATATATATAGGGAGTCCACTTGATAGGCATTTAAGGAAATTGGCGACTCCAAAATAGGGAGAGGATTCAAGACTAGCTTACAAAACACAAGAATAGAGATAATATATGTTCAAGAGCTGAAGTACTTATAAGTATATAATATATATAGAGCCGAAGATCAACCCATATAGACGAGGACATAGATACTATACATTCAAGAATTAAAACACATGTACGCATAGAGGAAATTAAAATAAGATAAATGGTTCCATATACTAGCAATCATTGGGGAGAAAAGAAAAAATAAGTCATTTCATAGGGGACATTACAAATCTAAATCCAAATTGAGAATTCTAGAGTAAGTTGAGTAAGATCCTAAGTAGAGAACATTACAAGTGAGAACAAAGCCTTGTGTATGTATTTATAGCATTTGGTGAATCCAGTTAGTCAAGACCATCAGGCATATGTTCCCCTTACAGCTCTTCCAAAAGAATCAGTGGGTGACATTGAAAGAATGAGAAGAGTCGCCCACGGCACTAAAAAGTGGGTAAAAAGTGCTCAGGATACGACATATAGGTTTGTTGATGACCTAATCCAGATGCATGGAAGAAGCTTTGCTATCCTTTGCAGAATATAGTGTGTGGATGAAATGTGGGAAGACACCCATACTTATCAAAATGAAACCATACCACACTTGGAGGCGTTCATGGAGACTCCCAAACAGACACTAATAGACGGTGGGGTGATAATAGAAGGTGAAGCCTATGACTTTGCTCGATGGTAAAGTTAAGTAATCATAGGGAAGGAGTTGTTCAAGAAGTCAAATGAAGAATCAGCTCGATTGAAGAAGAAGATCAAATATTCAAGAAGGAATCCTCAATGTTGTTGAAACTTGAGGCAATATTCGGAAAGAGGCTAGCTGATGAGGAAGTGACAGCAGAAAGACTGAAAAGCGGAGTAGAAGATTTTTTCAGCACACAGTCCTTGGCAGACAATTTCAAGACTATTTCCATATCCTTGAACATCATATCCAGAATTTAGGAGTCAGCATTGTAAGAACCTCTGAGGTTCTAACTCTAACAACACTGGACTGTGGTTTAATTTTGGATGTTTGACATTTGGTCAAACACTTTGCAGGCAAGCTCTGATACCACTGTAAGAACCCCTGCGAGTCCTAACTCTGCCAAACCACTAATTTGCAATACAAAGGACAAATTTGTTTTGAATTTTTGATAATATATGAATTTCTTCGAGGTTTTACCACATGATGCCAGGTAAGAAAGATAATACAAGTAATATAATAAACTGAAATAGACTGGAAACGCAAGAGTTGCAAATGATTCTTATTCACTTATAAAATATATACAATGCTCAAATATTCACAAGGCATACCCTAGATAGCCAACTGGTTGTAAACATTGAATTCTGGAAATTACCAGCAGCATATAAATCTGGAAATGTAATCGATTTGCAGCTATAAATGATGTCCACTCAAAATGTATGCAAAATGCCTTGACTTTGTTAAGTGCTCACAAATGTATAAAACTCTTCAATCAAGTGTGAAACCCTTGTGTAAATTTCACCAAATTGCCAAAGTACTGTAGCATTTTACTGTTCACGCCACTGTAGCAGTCAACATAAATTTTGATTTGCAAATGATTAACTCTTAATCTTCAACAATCTTCAAATCTGCAAACATATAATTTTGAAACCCTTGAATAATCTTTGTATTTCTTCACCAATATGCACAAATATGACCATTGTATGTAGCCAACCCATAAAGCAATCTTCAACTGATTTTCCACAACCTCTAATAGCTGGAATCAATGAGAGTTTTCGTTCCCAATGATCAAATATGGCTGAAACCCTAGCTGGTTCCTTCTCCAAGAAAGAACTCCAAGAAACATAAGTCAAATATCATCTAGAATGAATTATATTTGCTTTTTGGACCCTTTTATAACTTCTCCAAGTAGGTTGATCCCTTTGTGCTTTTATTTCAAATTCCATTTCAAATCTATTTTAGGATTGCATAATAACTTTATAATAATTCTCCAATATGGGCGCCCAAAATCAAAGTCACAATAAATGTTTTTTAATATCATTTAAATGATATAACATGTCCTCACATTGACTTTACAAATTACTTTAATAATTGGCCCCATAAATTATAATCAATTAAAGCACTTTTAAGTCACTTAATTGAGGGTCATGGCCCCATTGCACATAAAGTGACTTTATAACTTTATATTATGCCTTTTAAGAATAATTTATTAAAGTCACCTTTAATAATAATTAAATGATATAACTTGTGCATTAAACCTTATTTCTCCATGCCAACTGAAATCAAGGATCAACACTAAAATCACCACATGTCTAGGTGCCTTCCTAAAAATAGTAACTCTGCAAATATGACTTACTATAAATAGTAAGTATCTGAATATCTAATCAACCCAATGGTGCAAGAGATCGACACTGCAATCATACCCTGTTAAGGTGGCCTACTATAATAAGTAATCTTGCCTTTCCCGAAATAGACACTTCCTATAAATAGTAAGTGTGCCAATCTGACCCAAACGAAGAGCAATCCTGAACATCCCATACCTCTAGAGTAGGAATTGGCCTCTGACTCTGCCAACTGAGACCCTTTATCCCTCTGACTAGCCTACGAGGGTCACTGGTAGGCTAATCCAAACCACCAACCATGGTGAGCTAAAAAGGGGACATTACAAGCGCCGAACTAGGAGAAGAACTTTAACAAGTGTGAATGAGACAGCCATTATGGAAGTCAAATAGGAGACTGCGCCAAGTGTCTGCAAGGATGAGTTGGAGATAATTGTGTCTGAATTCTCAACATTTAAGGAAAAGAATCAAACTTGAGTTATTTTGGGTGAGTGGGCATTTAATGTTGAGAGGAATCTTGCCTCCATTATGGGTCAACTTTAACCACTCCGCCACTAAGTGCGCAGCCTTCTTATTGGTCCATGTGGCCCCGCTCATTTATGATAGATTCTCTCCATGCCCTAAACCTAATTAGGGTCGAGGTGGCAAAATTTAGGCCACTCATTGTAATTTGAAAAACTATACAAGGGGCTCACCCCGCATTTGTAACGAAGCGAACTTTGGAGATTGTTGCTAAGAGCTACCAGAATAATACAATTTTTGTTAGAACTTTGGTGATTACTTCAAGTGTTTTGGAGCTTGCATGGTTTTTTGTTCCGTCACTTAGATTAGATTTACTTTCAAGTTGTTAGATGAATAAGATTGGTAATATTGTGATGGTGAAATCATTTGCTCATACCTTTTGCAATTAGATGATTTCTATGCGTAGCGTAAGGTCGGTCCTGAGCTTTTATGTGGATGCTTAACTTCTATCACTGAATTTGCATTGTTCCATGATGGTGTTTATTTGTGACATCGAAATTTCTTGCACAACCCTTGAAGATTGAACTGCCTTTGTGTAGTTGATTCGACAAAGCAAACAGTGGTAGATCTCACTAAAGCAATTGTTATCTTTCAAATTCTTAGGATAAGGATAGATCTCCTAACCCTACTCATTTACTTTCAACATATTACGGGGAAACACTTTGAAGTACTCCTTATTGCCAAATCATTTGAAAAAGCTCCCAAAACCAATACTGTCAAAGTCATCTTGAAAAAAACTACATAAGTCCCTTTGTGTTACCAATATATCACAACGACCATTAAGCTCATCCACACATAAAGACATGACATAAAAGAACCTTGGAGTCACATGTATGATCTTTCACAATCTTAGCATACATAGGATTTTTCTCAAGAGAGGATAAGATACCTTGGTATTTTATTCTGTGCTGGTGTGGTCACAAAACACCCATCAACATGCCCCTACAACATTCCCTATTGTAATACAAGGAAAAGTCAAAGGCAAATCCCCTGCCACCAAGTCCAAATTAACACCTTCAAAACCACACAAACTATGGCAAACACCAATTTCATATTTTGTTGTAAATCCTAGATGGACATGTCATAAACCAAACAAGCATTGAAGGCTATAAGGTTTTTTAACTAACTAAAATGTCCCTGGTTATGTTTGGGGGTGGCTAGTCATTCCCAAGATAAACGGAGGACATCTAGATGTCTCCTTGCCATCTTTGGGAAAGCTAGTTGTCCCTTGACATACCTTGCCAACAATTTGTTAATAAGAACATTGTTCAACCCACTATCTTCAACATCATTGATGTCATAGTTTTCAGATTCCTCTTGACAAATTTCAAGTCTGCTCCCACAATATCATGTTGAAACAAAACGCCATATTTTATAGAGTGAAAAGGTTTGCCAACTTTGATCTCTTCAAGAAATTGACTTTGAGGAGAATTTTATTTATTGGTGTTCAATCTACTATGAAATCTATGGGACATACCATGGTCTCTAAAGTGATATTGGAGATGGTGTATCCACTTCTTTCATTCCTTGGTTAAAGATTCCTAGCCCTGTTTCTTGGTGAGGTTACCACATTCAGAAATAGATTTCTTTATGATGATCCAATATTTCCCGAATTGATTACTTTGTTGTTTCAACTCAACACAAATGTTGGAGACATTAGCCTTTTGGATAATATTGATTTGCATATAGGTTGAGATGGATGGGTGAAACATTACACATCCCTACAATCTACTACAGCTAAGACTCCTCAACCCGTTGTCTCTCATTCTTTCGTTATGGCTCTAACTCTTTTCAATGCAAAGGACCCTCTTAACAGCCCTCCTTCACAGCACAGATCCCAAGGGTGGGCTCACATTACCAATTGATTCACTACCACCAATAATTCTGTCTTTGAGTGTTGAAAAAGATTCTATGTTGAATCCACTGTCTCCTAGGATGTCCATTCTAACCCCCTTAGCCCTAGACTTTGTTGATGACCATTTTCAAACCTACAATGGTACTCCTATAAAGATCAATGATAATATTGTTGACTCCTACATCGCATCCAAAAATATTAGAACCTAAGGTTTTCAGTACCACACCTAGGTGGTCATCATTTACTTCAACTACTTTGTGGGATCTCCCCCCCCTCCCACTTCTAATTATATATGTAATAGTTTATGTGTTACCCATTTTGGGTCAGCCCTTAATTATCTATTTATTTTCTTTTATTTCTTTATTGTATCAATGTCAAGTCTAGGCCCGTTAAGCCCTAGTTCTTTGCTACTATACTTGTTGGCCAGTCCATTTGACCTATTCTTGGTCATCCATGGGTATTAATATAACTTCATTCTTCCTTCCTATCTAATTGAACCATCATCATGCTTATTGTTGACCATACATTTTATTTCACATGACCTTGTACAAGCGGCAGCGCCAAAATTATACACAACATCAATGCTAGAATAAAGAACATATTTAGATCAGACAAAAATGAGATAACTACAGTTTTCTTGATATGACATTCTCTTAATGCAAAACTATGAACCTGGAAGAGTATATCTAAAAGAAATGACCTTATACAAGCAACAATGCCAGAAACGTCATACAAATGAAGTACACAACAGTAACTATAGAATAGAGAACATGTCCATCAAATACCAGAATTGAGCCAATCACAATTTTATTCATATTATGTTGTGTTAACCTCTAAATTGCTTGTGGTGACCTCAACAATTTTGTGCTTAAATCCACTTGAAATTGAAATGCAATGCAAAGCTATGAACTTGCGAGAGTATATCTAAAAGAAGGTAAAATTTTCTTTCACAACTTCGCTTGCATACAAGAAGAAAAACAAATTGAAAAAGCTATTTACAATCGTTACATTACCATCTGCCCTTGGTAAACTTTCTCAATCACTTCACAGGCTTCCATAATCTTCAAAATGGCATCACCAGAGGCACATGACTCCACTTCATAGCCTGAATCACGCCATCTTGGTAAGCCTCCATCCAAAACCCAAACTCTATCATGACCAAACACTCTGAACATCCTGCAGAAGAAGACAGGAAGCTGCAGTGAACCCCACCTAAGAACAATAAATAAGTTTAAATGCTAATGTTAGAAATCTATTCGCGAAATATTGTCAGCGCAACATACCACCACACACGAGCTGCACTGAAAATTCCCTTGCCATCATAAATAATTACTGAATCTTCGTTTTCAATTCCAAGTGCAGATACTGCAGCAGCAAATGCTTTCTCTGATGGTAGCATATGTGGCAACTGAGAACAAAACATCTTACATAAGTTGAATTGATGCAAAAGTAGAGACAAACAATGTTAAACTTTGAAGATTTCAAATGAAAACAAACATATTTATTGCAAGTCCCAAAAGATAACGCATTGTCCACGTATAAATTATCATATCATCTTTGCAAAACCACATTTCTGTATTCCTAGATTACTTTGAATAAAGCTTCATTAGATTGTTTGTTCTCTCATTACTTGTGTTCTCGCACTGAACAATATATTGTTTGCTTATTTCTGTAGACTGATATGAGCAAAACATAAAACTTGCTCCTTTGCAAGTGGACACAAAAATTTGAATATGTGAATTTGTGATGAATATTAATAAATCTCTCTCATATCTTAGTCAGCTATTCTGATCATTAACAAATTTGCATACTTCCTTCTCCAACAAAATCATTTTTAAGCCCTGGTTCATCTTGTAAAAAAATAGTTGAGACATCCTATGATATAGTGCACTCTTAAATTTTCACCATTTAAGAATTTATTTTGCTTCAGTCTGACCTATAAGAAACAATATTGTTTCAATAAGCATCCAGGTATGGTTGGATACCTAACTTCAATACAACAAAGGTAAAATAAGCAAAAATTGAATTCTAATTTGTAAAGATGGGCTTCACAGAGCTATGGAAATATCAAATTCGATAGAATCTTTTCCCAAGATCAACTAATGCCAATAAAAAAGTATGTACCAAAGATACCACTTTTATTTTCTCTGCACTCTTTTGAACTCCCTACACTTTTTAGAATTACCTAAGGTAAAGATGCACTTGCCAAAGCTATCACCTGCATTTTCTATAAATTCTTTTGAACTCTCTCCACTTTTTAAAATCACCTAAAGGTAAGGATTCTTCACAAAGGCACTCATAATGTTGTAGGTGAGGTTTCATATGCACTACTTACTGCTAATTAATGCCATTAAAGATGTCTGTGCCAAAGATTTCACTTGTTTTTTCTAGATATTGTTTTGAACTCTCTCCATTTTTTATAATCATCTCAAGGTAAAGATTCTTTTCAAAGGCGCTGACAATGTTGCAACTAAGGTTTCATATGCAGTATTTACTACTAACTACTGCCATTAAAGATGCCCATGCCAAAGATACCACTTGTATTTTCTAGACATTCTTTTGAACGGTCTTCAGTTTTTTAAAATTGCCTAAAGGTAATGGTTCTTCTCATAAGAACTCACAATGTTGCAGCTAAGGTTTCATGCGCACTATTTACTCTGGTATAAATTCTAGTAATAATATAAAATTACTGTGTATTGTCATTCAACAACAAATACAAATACAAATACACATACATAAAAAATTAAGATACTAGTTGTATTAAATTATTGAGAGAACCCAGCTAAAAATTAAATATGTGCTAAGGAGTGCCAACCCAACCCATAAGAAATATTTGAGCACAGCCATCAACCACCCAATCATAAGTAGGCATTCCTTTACATGCACTAAAGTCAATAACTGCAACTCAGACTCAACAAATGGGACTCTAACCAATTTTATTGTATACAACCACCCTCACTAATCTTAGCAATATACCAAGAAGTCACATATGATAGTGTGATATTCATGGAGTACTTCAATGCTAGCATGGATGTATACCTGTGCCTGCACAATCTAGGAGATGCATTGCCAACAAATATGGGCATGTGTTTGGAGCAACTCATAGCTGAAACATATGAATGCAGGTGCAAAGAGAAGAAGCTACATAACATAGTTATACAACTTAGCAAGGCTCTTCATTCAAGAATTGCACTATCCATTGGAACCTTACCTCTAGACTTGTGCATTTTAAGCAAAACTAAATAATCAAGTGATCTGTAAATGATTGGACTTATACTCCAAGCCATCACCAACTTACAAATATGCAATGCTAATTCATTACACCTTCTATAATAATACCCTTCTCTATGATAGTTATGGAATTTAACACACATATTTTTAATGTCTCCATTTACCATAGTATATAGCAATACTAATAAGTAATAAACAATAAAATAAGTACTAAAACCAAATTGAAATGACTGTAAACGCACCACGTGCAATGGAAAACCCCAAACTAGGTAAAAACTATTAGAACTTAGCTGTGCTATTCATTTACAAAGAGTTCTTGAAGAGAATTTATTTCTGGACTGTCGAAACGTCTTTGTTTGTCTATGCAGAAAGATGCAATGAGTTTGAAGCATTGTGAACTTGTGGTTCAACCTGCAGGCCTATCTCATGCAATATTGTTGTGGTAGTGTTGTGAGGTTTTCACACCATCGCCCCATTGCAAATGGGGACCCCCTCTTTCAGCTTCAACAGTAGGGTAGATGGTCTTAGAGGTCTTAGTTAGCAGCATTTTTTTTGGATCTCCAGGGCTTAGCAGGAGTTTGATGAAGTCCAGGAGGAGGGTGAGAAATTAATCAATCAATATCTTGAGCTTGAGTTTAGGCATGAATAGGGCAGAATGGTTAAGTATAAGGGTGGCAGGCTGCATGAGAGAATCCTCAGGGCAGGGCGGAATCTGCCCGCTCTTGAGGATAAAATCTCTTCATACTGAGATTTCCGCCCCCCTTGATGACATTGCCAAGCCTACATTTTGGGCAACATAGTGCAAAATAGGTTAATGGGGGGTCAAGTCTTGGGTTTATATGGCGAATTGAAGAGGAATGAAGTTAAATTTTGATTAAGCAAAAATACAGAATCCTTGGGTATGGGCGGAATCTGACCCCTACCCAGGATTATCTCCTCAACATAGTAAGATTTCTGCCCTACACTTATAACAGTGTAAACTCAAATTTGGAACCAAAAGCATGAAAATAGCAATCAAGGCATAAGTGTTCACTGAATTCAATGAAAGTTGGGTCTGAAAGATGAAAGGGAGAGGGATGGTGAGGTGTTTAGGACTGATTTAGAGTTGCTAAGTGTAGGGAATTCCTCTTAACCCTCTAATTTCTGCCTTGGGTATAGAGGATTGCACAACATTAATGGTTGAAATCTACACTGGCATGCTCAATTTGACCGAGTTCAACAAGGAATAGAAATGCAATTTGGAAAAGATCAAGTGGGGAAAATAGTGAATTAATCCTAGCCCAGGGGTGGAATCCGACCCATAGCCAGGATTCATTATCTTGGCCACCATGGAATTTCTGCCCTAACTTGGGAGTTGGATTTGGTGAGAGTTTTTGGGCGTCTAGTTGTAGAAGAATGATGAAGGGCTGAATCCGAAGTTGAAGAGAAGGAGATGAGTATTCAAAGTTGACAAACAAAAATTCCACCCTCCCATCAGGATTCAAATCCTCTTAATAGCCAAAATTCCGCCCAGCTATGATATATAAATCCTCGGCTCCTTGTAAATTCTGCCATGATGATGATGGAATTGGATATATGATCTTGGTGGAGGGCAATGTATGTATGGTGTTGAGAAAACAAAGAAGGGATAAGTATTTTGAAAGCGACAAATGAAGACTCCTTAAGGGCAGGCGGATTCCGCCCTCCCCCGAGGATTTCATCCTCCCAAGCATTAAATTCCGCCATCCCTTGTGGAGCTCGGCCTAAGTCTATGTTGACAACAATTTTGGGAGGGAAAATTTGCATTTCGAAATCATCTTGAGACCTCAAATCAAGTCGACCAGTAGGAAGTAAGGAGATTTAAGTTTATATTATTTTATTGGCCCATAACAATCCAGGGCGGCCTTTACTTGAGGCACACTCTTCTAAGCACCTCATCACCTATTTAAGGAGAGAGATGAAGATTCATTTCAACATCTAAGACAAGCAAAGTTATCTCTGCCATTAAGGCAGGAAGTCATCTTCCTAAGGCAGCGAATTCCCCTTAATTGACAGCAGGTTACATCGAAAGGGAAGTAAAATATGAGAGCAGAAATTTCACCGTTGTGGGAAATTCAGAGGCCTCAAAAGGGCAACGATACTCAGTCAAAGGCAGATTTCCTTTTTTAACAACCTGAGATTTAAAGGGGTGGTGAGATGATACAATCTGGGCAGATTATATTGTTGAAATTCATGTGTTTTCCAGATTTTAACATAATTCCATTTCAAGATTTACAAGAAGGGAAGCTTGGTTTTGAATTTGAGAAGGTCCATGGTTACATTGCATTTCACTTCCGTGTTTTGGATATAGATGAGAAGATGGATTTCAAGGAAGTATAGATGCAGATTTTATTTCCTGAATTCTAAGTTTTTCTTTATTTTGTTTCTTCTCACCATTTTATGAACTTAATACAATTCTCCTTTCTTTTGCAAGGTAAATCGTTCAAGGAAAAGCTTGGAGAGCAAGGAGATGATGGTGAGGCCAAGTTCAAGATTTCAAGCGAGGAAAGAACAAGTGGATGCTACAAGTTAAAACTCCAGCTTGAAGACTTCAAATGAGGAGGTTCAATCCTAGATCGAGATCAAAATAAATTCGAAGACCAAGTTCAAGATGGAATCCAAGACAGCAAAGAACATGAGGGCTTCATCACTTCAAGAAGTTCAAGATTCAAATCTACAAGTACAATCAAGCTCAAGTCATGGCAATGAGAAAATTTCCAAGAACAAAGATGGAGAAAGTTTGAGAAGATGAAGCAATTTGGGAATATGTCATCTATAATGAGCCCAACCTGGCTCTACTATGACTTAATAGAATTTGCAATCACAAATAACAATTTCTAGCAAGAACTCCCTTATTTAAATATTTAAATCCAATTTGACATTTCTCAGCCAGCCATACACAATTATTTCAAATGCTTATTTGATGAAATTCGGAAATTACATTCAACGAATTTATTCAAACACAATTTTAGATTGACTAACTTTATTAATGCTTCAGCAAAATACAATGCATAAAGAACCTATTTATTAATTTTTGCAACCACGTCAGCTGGTAATGGCGGCTGCTGCAGACTCTTTATTTTTTAATGTGCCAAGGAGACTGGACTCCAGCATCGACAGCGAACCATACATCCACGTCCTCTCCGTGATGTAATTTTCCAGCATGTGACTTGCCTTAAACTCTACATGCGGCCTGCATTTAACACTCCAACACGCATGATAGATACTCCACGCGCTGCCAGCAATGATCCCTCCAACACCCGTGTATGCTCTGCCTTTATTAATTTTTGCAACCACGTCAGTTGGTAATGGCGGCTGCTGCAGACTCTTTATTTTTTAATGTGCCAAGGAGACTGGACTCCAGCGTTGACAGCCAGCCATACATCCACGTCCTCTCCGTGATGTAATTTTCCAGCATGTGACTTGCCTCAAACTCTACACGCAGCCTACATTTAACACTCCAGCATGCATGATAGATACTCCACGCGCTGCCTGCAATGATCCCTCCAACACCCGTGTATGCTCTGCCCAGAACGGCAGACTTCGTTGTTGGGCCAAAAAAACCCGACCACTAGTCTTAACACGGGCCCGTGTATATCCGCGCTTGCTCTTCAATTGCATTCGGCCAGCCCAAAATTAATGCGGGCTTCTCCACTTCCATACGCAGCTTCTCCAGACTGAATCTGTCCTTCTTGAATGAGTTGCACACCACCAGCTGTCTCATCAATTGCCTTCTCTCCACATGCAACCTCACAATCTTTCCAAACGTATGGAAACAACACCATACAGCCGCGGCAAAACCAAAAGTCTCCAAACCTTGAATCGACCTCTTCAGCAGGCCACAATTCAATAGCAAATAACAATCTCAGGATTGATATGCACTCTCAGTGTGCCAAAAGATTATCACAATCTCCTCAGACAATAATCTCCAGTTACAAATCGAATTCTCTCCTTAGCTACAGAAATACAGTAGAGAGATGAAGCACTTACAATTTGTTATACTTCAGCAACAAATTGCAAAACTAATTCAGTATCAAACCCTTATACCTCAGCAAGGGATTTGATTTACAAATCAGAACTTCTCCTCAGAGAAAACAAACAAAATATAATATA
>MU227200.1:2616608-2680761 GCA_018584345.1 Thuja plicata | reverse complement strand
TCCCAAAAGAGCATTAGTTAACAACTCTCTTTTTTAACTTCTAAATTGTTATTATAATAATAAAGTATTATTATAATAACGTGGCTTTATTAATTAATAACTAGTATTAATTAATAAATATGAACTCGTTATAAATTCCGCATCCGCTGCTGGTGATGAAGGACTGCCCTGTCAGAGATAAACACTGACCAAATGACTTACTAAAAATAGTAAGTCCAAACTTACTAAAAATAGCAAGTCCGCCAACTGGGACCCTCAAAACCAGGCGTCAACTCACGAGGGTCGCGATGATGAGCTGAAAAAGCCACTGCCAATACCTGCTAAAATTGGGGACATCACATCATCACAATTGGAGACTTGGTAATGTTGAGTATCAAGAGATTTTCTCATCACCAAAGGATTGATCAAGTCTACAAGATAAGGATGCTGAGGTGGCGCCCACTTGTCTTCTACCAATCAAAAATTTTCAATTTAATGCACATTCAATCAAATTATGCCAAGTGTACAATTTTCTTATTGGCTCTCAAAAGCATTCTAATTTTCTTATTGGCCCACAGGGTGGCGCCTTCATGTAGTTGATTGTAATCTGGCAACCCTAACTAGGGTTTGTTTGGATAAATCTTGGCCCTTGATCTTGAATCGATCTCGGCCCTTCGTTGTAATTGAACACCTATAAAAGGCCAAGGTCTTCTTATTTGTAAAAGTTAGAGTCGAGAGATTAGGGGACTAGAGAGAAATTAGCTAGCTAAATTAGAGTAGGTTAGCTAAGGGAGAGACTTAATCAAATTGTTGCTATAATGCTTTCAAAGTAATTGATAATTCATTGTTGGTCTTCATGGTGAATCACTTAATATTGCTTTTAAGTGTTGCATGGTTTCTTCAATCCTCACTTAGAGTAGATTTCATTTCATGTAGAAGTATCTTAGTTGGATGAAAGAAATTATGAATGTTTACTTGTTTGACTCGAATATAAACTAGGGCACTAGCCTCTTGCTGATTGTAAGTGTGCCTTGTGTGGTGAGCTAGTGATTGCACTTGACTTCAATTGTATTCAATCTTTAGTTTGCATCCATTGATGGGATTGAAGAGGAGATATTGATATGAAAATCATTCGAGTATACCTTAGAAGCTGATAAAACCACATCTAGTAGAGTCCAAGTCATCCATACTTCCTTCCATTCATAGTTAGAAGTAGGAATAGAAGTTGAACTTAAGTTCAAGTTGAGAGTTCAAAGGTTGGAAAGTCATTCACTATATTTTCATTGCACATTGTGAAGCTAAATCTTTAGAAGTGCAAATAACTTGATACCCATTGAATGAATAGCGTAAGTCTCCTTAGTGATTACCAGCAAATCACATTATTTCACAATAGAAGGAACCTTGAAGTCATTTCATGATGTTACTTTGCAAGCTTAGCATGAGAGATGACCTTATTCAAGAGAGGATTGGGTATTTGGTGTTTCACCTTGAAACATTAAGCGTTTGATTCTGCATGTTGTAGTGGAACAAAACTCACATCAACAAGTAGCAACTGCAAGTCATTTGGAGAACTCACAACCACACATTGAACTAAGTGTTGCTGGAAAAATGTAGGTCTCTGCAGTGCACCTTCAGCAAAATTAGAGTACATGTGGCAACAGTTAAGAGCTTTATCATATCATAAAGTGTGTTTTAAGATATCGTAAACATATAAGAACAATGAGGAATATATCCTTGCTACAACAAGCTTAGTGGTGGTTGGGAATATTACATCATTCCCATAGTTGTTAATTTAATAATTATTAATTGAGTGTTTGTATAGAGTTGTTAAAACAACTCAATAAATTTGAGGGAGTGGATATTAGAATTTAGAGGTATAACAATCCTGTATATATGTAGTATATATTATCGAACGTTGAGAGAGAAATAGAATATTATTTGTGTGTTATATCTGCTCTTGAATTTCTCTCATGGTATCAGAGTAAAATGTCTAAGGATCAACTCTAGCATTTAGGTTTTCTTCTTCTCACTCATCATTGATATAATTATTTGCTAGGTAAATGAATATCAAGTTTATGAGCATTGATTAAATTGTGGGTGTATAAAAGTAAAAAACAACCAGCCTGCAATTCGTGAGATCATAGGTCATTAGCAGTTCATTGGACCAGTGACAACAAGGCCACATAGCAGGATCTAAAGCGTTAATGAGGATCTTTGTAAGCGATGGATTCAGTTGGGGGTGTTTCATACTTTTATCAAACCTCATTGCAATAAAATTGTCAAGCTTTGCTCTAAAAAGGGTTATCCAATTCCAACTAAAGGTGATGGAGGCAGTAATAGATCTAATGCAAGGAATGTTTTCTATCAACAGATGTCATCATGTGCTTGAATTTGTTGTAGCTCATCCCTCCATCTCTAAGTCAACTTCAGAGATAATAAATGTTCAGCATCTGTAACAATCTAGAGCTCTGCAAATTAATGCCACTAAGAGGATCAGCCTTGGCCATGCTCCTTCTTCTTCACCTATATATATGTCTGAAGAGTTTTTGGCTAATTGGTATTGGAATGATAATGTTGTTGATCATGATGAAAAAGGTCTCTTCCATTGTTGTACCATCTATCAGCCTTGCCTCTAGTCAAAGCACTCATAGAATATGATGTGGATGAGAAAGCTTACACGTTCATATAACTTCATGATTGAAAGGCTGTTAAAGTAATATTGTAATATTTATCTAATAATGGTTATTTAAGTCATTTAGTTAGTTTTTAGAAACTTTATATTCTGTAAGTCATTCAGTTGGTTTTAATTTCTGTTCTCTCATTAATTCTCTGTTTCTATTATGGAAAGATCTTTTGCAATCTCTTATTTAAGAAGTATTCCTCTCCTTTGTAATGAATCAATTATCTCAATCATTGCATGATCTCAGAGCTCAAGTTTGTAGAACGTCAGGATTGGAGTAGTAATTACCGTACGCATCCATATGAAGTTTTCTGGTCAATTTTTTATACTAAAAATCATGGTCTTTTTAGGGAGAAATTTCTAGAAGTTTTTTTATCAATTTTTTTAAAAATTTCTAGAGGTTTTTTTATCGATTTATTATTAAATAAAATTCATGGTTTTTTCGTGAGCATTTCATGAGAATATTTCAGAAGATTTTTTGATCAATTAAAAAAAACATGGGATTTTTCCACTATTAAGATCATGTGGCTTTCTTCGCGGATTTGTATCAAAACAGTGGAACATCACGGTGATGGTTTTTTGAATGATTTTTTTAGCAAAAAACATGGGTTTTTCTGCTCGAGATCGAGAGATTTTATCAACAAAGTTTTTGAACAATTTTTTTGGTAAAAATTGAGGAAAGGTTCTAGGGCATTTTGCAAACTGTTTTTCTTCCGACCTGCAGACTCAATTTCTACACGATTTTTTTACAAAATTGTGGGTGTTGCTATTTTTCTCCGAAGCAATGTAAGGTTTTTAACTAAGTACTCAATTGTCAAGGTTTAGAGCATTTTTTTTTCCAGAAAATTGTGGGTATTCAAAAAATTTGCACAATTTTCTTAAACAAATCATGAGTTTCATTTTTTTGCTGATTTTTTATCAACAAAAACTGAAGGTATTTGAGAAGCTGATTTTTCTCTAGTTTTTTGGTCTGTAGATAGCAGGACTAATGGCTTTGATATCCAACATCGTGTTGGAAGGCAACCAATGCATGCTCATCATTTTTGTATCTCAAGATCTTGCATTGGATGCGAAAGAGTTCATCTATTAGTACTCTAAGGAATAAAATTTGTAAAATTTTGGGACAAACTTGGTTTAGTTAGTAGAATGACCATTAAGGAAGGGTATTAAAGTAATATTGTTGCATTTAGCTTATTATAGTCATTTAAGTCATTTAGTTAGTTTTTAGTAACTTTCAATACTGTAAGCCGTTTAATTAATTTTAGTAACTTTCTATTTTGTCCTTAGTTCTTGATAATTTCCGTTATGGAAAGAGCTTCTATAATCTTTTATTTATGGACTATTCCTCTCCTTTGTAATGAATCAATTATCTCAATCATTTCAAAGGTAACATTTTTAACAAGGGAGACATCTCATGAGTTTCATTTTTTTGCTGATATTTTATCAACAAAAACTGAAGGTATTTGAGAAGCTGATTTTTCTCTAGTTTTTTGGTCTGTAGATAGCAGGACTAATGGCTTTGATATCCAACATAGTGTTGGAAGGCAACCAATGCATGCTCGTCATTTTTGTATCTCAAGATCTTACATTGGATGCAAAGAGTTCATCTATTAGTATTCGAAGGAATAAAATTTGTAAAATTTTGGGACAAACTTGGTTTAGTTGGTAGAATGACCATTAAGGAAGGGTTGTAAAGTAATATTGTTGCATTTAGCTTATAATGGTCATTTAAGTCATTTAGTTAGTTTTTAGTAACTTTCAATACTGTAAGTCGTTTAATTAATTTTAGTAGCTTTCTATTTTGTCTTTAGTTCTTGATAATTTCCGTTATGGAAAGAGCTTCTATAATCTTTTATTTATGGAGTATTCCTCTCCTTTGCAATGAATCAATTATCTCAATCATTTCAAAGGCAACATTTTTAACGAGGGAGACATCTCAACATGAATTTATACTGACTTCTTGAAACCATTCCTTCTAGTTACTTTATTTGCTTCTCCAAAAGTTTTTTTAGCTGCAGCAGCTTTAGGAACTTTATACAATTATGTGTTAACCCGCCAACAAGACATTGATGTTTGCTGGTACAAGGGGCCTGTGGCTGAGCTCATATTCATGCATTGATTCAAGAAATAGAATGGTGAGGTAAATCTGTTAAATTTACGAACCAAAATATAAGGAAATATCCAGTGTTACCCGGAGACTTGTCTCCCTCCCTCCAGACGCGTCTCCGAGACTTTTTCGCGTCTCCGGAGTCTTCAAAAATGGCTAAAGACTTCATGGCGAAGTCTCCCGAAGAATTCGAGGCTCCGATTCCAAAAAATGAAGTCTTGCACCCATCTCCTGATTAAAAAGCAAATTTAAAATACAACATTAAGTCATTTTATGATTTTGACCCTCATTTTAATGTTTTTTTTAGCAAGGCAATTTTAAATGATTTATGTCATTTTGACCCTGGTGGAAGAAGCGGTTGAACAAGATGGCCTTAATGAATTGCCCCCAGTTGTACTATCATCAGAGGAACCTGAGTTGGAGAGATGATTTTTTAGACAGCATCATAGTTGAAGATCTTGAGATGGATGATCACAACCTTGTGGAGTAAATTTAAAATTTCAATATGTAATGATAATCTCAGCGATTATTAATCTAATATGATGATCATATGCTATATTCAGAAATCAGATATGACTATGAGATATGCAATGTGAGTTTTGAACTATTTGAATCTATATCAATATGGCATTACTATTTAGCACTAAGCTTTGACTCTTTAAACTTTTAATGTGCAATGTTCATACTTATAACTTTCCATTGTTCTTATTTTCAAAGCACTATGTTATGAGTCTATGGTATTTCTTAGAAATTATTAAATTATATTAAAAAAAAAATTGTCGTCTCCAAGTACCTTCGTCTCCTAGTTTTGAAAAATAGTCGTACCAGTACCAGAGACCTCCAAGTCTCCCCGTCTCGAGGTAACCTTGGAAATATCAAATGCTGAAACTCAAAAACACAGAAGGACAAATAGCACAGTTATTTATCCTAGGAAAACCCTCCACTTGAGGGAAAAACCCAGCCACACTCGGAAAATAGATCATTTTATTGAGAGCTCAAACTCTGAGTACAATGATCTCAAGCTTGTGATTGATAACACTTAAATATCAATCACAATGCTATACAATTACAGCTTCAAGTATCTCACAGATACTTTTGACAAACAGAATATTTCAGACACAAATAGATAATGCACTGATCAATTACAAAATAACTCTATAGCAAAACACGTTGGTATGAAAGCAAATGTCAAGATGCTTGACGCGGGCACAATAACAGCTCTATCTCACCACCATCATTCAGACACCCTTCTCTTCGATGCTTATTAAAAAAAACTAATATCCCTCTCGAGCTCAATATCACTGAGAAAAGACTAGAAATGCAAGGAGAGAAAGCGTCACTGCTCAAGGCTCACCACACACCCGATGGCAGTAACAATTCTAACGTTTTTCATCTCTACATCGACACAACTCTTACTTTTTATCAATCCTTTAATATGAAACAAAAAGCCTATGACCAATCATTGATGAAACTTAATACCCAATGACCAATCATTGATGAAACTTAATACCCAATGACCAATCATTGAAGACATTGACGGAATAGACTATCACGGAGAAAAAACAAAGAGACGCACCAATTCATTATCATAAACCGTCGGCAATCAAGAGGCCAAATGTATCCACATAAGTCACAATCACAAGCCACCTCAGATATGAAGAAACCACGATGCCCAGTAATCATCACAAACTCGTTCCGAATAGGGATCATATAAAATATAATAATAACCAATAATGAAGAAAGCCACAAACAAAGAGCGATGATTGCAGATAGAGATTACAGCCCAATGACTCACGCACGTTGTAACAATAAAGTCCAGCAGTGACAAATAATAAAGGAAGCACATCCGTCGCAAGTAGGTGATATCTCCTGCAACTACCCAAAACATTAACACTCCCTCTTAGCAAAAGAGATATCATATGCAGATTTTGTGTCATGAAGTCTCTCAACATAACAAACACAATGGATACACCCATATGACTCAACAACAAAACTTTATCACAAATTATCTCAATGTGATGACGTTCACCATGGCTACATCCAGATGGTAAATAAACACAAGAGCTAAGTCATGGAATCTCTCACATGACATCCACCATGGCTACTCCCAAAGGGTGGATCAAGGGCTTTCACCTCAAACTTCTCTCGTAGAGAAGAATGCATTAACAAGGGCTTGCACCTCAAACTTCTTTCGCAAAGAAGAATGCATTAACAAGGGATTGCACCTCGAACTTCTCCCTCTCGGAGAAGACCTCATTAACAAGGGATTGCACCTCTAACTTCTCCCTCATGGAGAAGAACTCATTAACCAAGGGATTGCACCTCAAACTTCTCCCTCACAGAGAACTCGTTAAAAATTCTTCACGATGATTATGCTCTCTCTGAGACAGATATCAACCTTCTGACCTCCTCGTCCAAGGTTGCTTGTAATGGATAGTCAGACTCCCTTTGAATGGAGACTCCCTCTCAATAGGGGCAGCATTCTCACTGCTTTGATTATCATAACAAGATATAATTGATTCCAATGATGACCAAACAAGGAGCTTTAGCAGTCACACTGCTACACAAGCTTGTTGATCCTCAGCAAAAGGATTTGGTACTCTCTCGTTGTTGCTCAAGCTCCCTTTGATTGTCATATCCTCCAATTAGAAGAAATTAATCACAATGACAACTTGTATAGGATCTTCCTCTTTAATGAAGTCATGTGTCGCCAATTCAATCCCATGGCTGCAAGCAGCGTCCCCATGTTCATATCTACAGCCTGCATGACTTTGCATGTAATCTCTTATCATCCCGTTGCTTCTCGATCTGTCCTGCAACCAAGAGACATTAATAATAGTTCATAGAATCAACCTAACATGAAGAGAAATATACAGATCAATGCTAAAAGCATACACTATTCCCAGTGTTATAACATGAGTTAATATTAACTTCATAAATTCATGATCAACAATCATAAAATACTTATCTCTTTATTGCCTAAATTTCCTCTCAATCCATCAATAGATTTTTCGCCATCACAAAATTATAGTGCAAGTAAAGTGTGAAAATTTTGAACACCAACACATCTGCTATCCTCATAGACATGAATGGTACGCATAGACAGGCATGATCGCATCCTCCCAGTTGAAAAATGGAAGCTTTGGACAAGGTTACATGAGAAGCCTTGATAGCTGAGATTGTAACACCCGCAGCAAACATCGAACGACATATTTGATACTCATTAGTCATCAAGATTCTTCTAGAATTCAATTATCCTATTATGGTTCAAGATATTTACGTAGACCCGCTCTGATACCATGTTAAATTTACCAACCAGAATATAAGGAAATATCAAATGTTGAAACTCAAAAACACAAAAGGATAAATAGCATAGTTATTTCTCCTGGGAAAACCCTCCACTTGAGGGAAAAACCCAGCCACACCCGGAAAATACATCCTTTTATTGAGAGCTCAAATTCTGAGTACAATGATCTCAAGCTTGTGATCGATAACACTAACTGTCAGTCACAAAGCTATACAAATACAAATTCAAGTATCTCACAGATACTTTTAACAATCAGAATATTTCAGACACACAAATAGATCATACACTGATCAATTACAGAATAACTCTGGAGCAAAACACGTTGATATGCTAGTAGATGTCAAGATGCTTGACGCAGGCACAATAACAGCTCTATCTCACCACCATCATTTAGACACCTTGATCTTCGATGCTTATTAAAGAAAACCAATATCCCTCTCGAGTTCAATATCACTCAAAAAAGACTAGAAACGCGGGAAGAGAAAGCGTCACTGCTCAAGGCTCACCACACATCCGATGCCAGTTACAATTCTGACATTTTTCGTGTCTACATCCGTGCGGCTTACTTTTTATTAATCCTTTAATATGAAACAAAAAGTCGATGACCAATCATTGAAGACATTGACGGAATAGACTTTCATGGAAAAAACAAAGAGACGCACCAATTCATTCTCATAAATTGTCGACAATCGAGAGGCCATCTCACATAAGTCACAATCACAAGCCACCTCAGATATGAAGAAACCACGATGCCCAGTAATCATCACATACTCGTTCCGAATACGGATCATACAAAAGATAATAATAACCAATAATGAAGAAAGCCGCAAACAAAGAGCGAAGATTGCAGATAGAGATTACAGCCCAATGACTTACACACGTTGTAACAATAAAGTTAGGCGGTAACAGATAATAAAGGAAGCACATTCGTCGCAGGTATGTGATATCTCTTGCAGCTACCCAAAACATTAACAAAATCTATTCTTCAATAATGTATGTATAGGATTGCAGTGGGGAATCTGGAAAAAGACAATTGTCTCTATTGAAAGACGGAAAGAGAATTTAATATGGGAAAATCATGGATGTTGGGGTTCACATTCATAGATGGAAAACATCCAATTTCAAAGGTTATGCATAGGACAATTGTATTAGAATAATATTGGCATAGTTATTATTTAATGGTCACTTAATGTATCTTCAGTTAGATGGTTTAGTTTCTTTCTATTTCCATTCTCAATTAACAATTGTTTCTTTTACAAACATCGTCCTTGTAATCACTTATTTAAGGAGCCTTCGTCTCCTATGTAATTACTCATTCAATCAATCAATTTTTATTTAATGGTATCAGAGCCCAGACGATTTTTGACAAATCTTTAAGTACGTAATTTTAATACTTGGAATAAATTCCAGAAGTTTTTTACCATTTTTTATGAAAAATTGTAAAGATATCGTAGAAAAAAAAAATTTGAATTTTTAGAATTTTTTTTTGGTCAAATTTTTTCAGAAGATTCGATAATCTGTAAATTGCGGCTTTTCTTCTGCAAAAATCATGGCACTATTTTAAAGGCAGAATTGCAGGTTTTTTTCTTTCCTTTCTGAAAATAACAGAGTTTTTTCAACAAGCTCACATGTTTGTGTCTGTGAAATCACGGATCTGCTCCTTGGTTTCTACAAATTGTAGCATTTTTTGGGGGGTTTCATCATTTTGGCAACAATTGAAGGTTTTTCTATGGCTAGGGTGTTCATCCTTTTGGCAACAATAGAAGATTTCATCATTTTAGCTCAATTTTTTCAAAAAATTTGGTTCTTTTACTGGGTTTCAAGTTTTGCACAGGTTTTTAACAAAAATATTGTGAGTTTCCTGCAGAATATTGGATAGGGTTTCTAATGATATTTTTTGCAAATAATTTTTTCCAATTTTTTGACAAAATCGTGAATGTTGTTTTTTGACTGATTTTTGCAATAAAATCGGAGGTTTCCACTAAGCAGATTGCCGTGGGATTCATGCCGAAAGGGTTTGACTGATGTTGACCTCAAAAAACAGTTATTTGACAATTTGTACTAGCTGCTCGCTGAAGGTTTTCTGATTTTCAACAATAAAATCAGCATCACAATTTTTTGAAAAGTTGATCTTGGTTTCCATATCATTGGAAAACAGGAGGGATGGCGTCGTTGACCAACATCATGTTGGAAAACAATCAGCACTTCAATGACAAGAACTAAAATACCTGGAAGCAAAGGATGCTCTCAATTTTTGAGTACCGGTGTCTAAACTAGATTGTTTTGGGTAACACTACTCGCCCTACAGCAGTAGGCAAAGGCCAAGACAAGTTTGATGAGCATAATTGTGATGCGGTTATGTTGCCCAAGTTATCAAACACTAATGAGATGCTTCCTGAAGTGTCGTTTGGTACGACTGCTACGGAGATTTGGACGCATATGAACAGTCTCCATGAAACATCAGCCAAGGACAGAGCATTCTTTCTGAAGAATTTGCTCTTTTTGATCATGATGGATGATAAGATGTCTATGCAAGAGCACCTTATGAAGATTAAGGATATTTGGAGGCCATTAGTCGCAAGATGGAAGAAGATTATATGGTGTTTATTATGCTGAAAAACTTACCATTATCCTATGAGCATTTCATCATAACTCTCAACATTACATCTACTAATTTTGATGAGTTGTGCAATAAGTTGTTGCAGTAGGCCAAGTGGAGACAACAATTTGGTAGCAACAGTAACATGGCCAGTGTGGAATAGGTGTTTACAGCCAACGACAAAGGCAAAGGTGAGTCCACTCAGTAGAAAGGACTCAACAAATCTGATGAGAAATTCAAGAAGAATATCACATGCCACTTTCGTGGTAATCTTGGTCATATACAACAATTCTACAAAAAGTGATTGGCTAATCAGAGGTCCAACTAGGGACGGTCTTAGAAGCAAGCTCATATCGCAAAACATTCTAACGCAAAGGAGTCATCCTTCTATGTATTCATAGCCAAATGACCTACAGATTTTGTGAAGTCCACTCACCACTTTTCTATCACTCCCATCCCCCTTGCCGATCATGCTTTCCTTTGTCTCTCCATCCACTCTGTCCCCTCCCCCTCGCCTGTCCCCCTGGCCCTTTTCCCCCATACCTTGTTCCATTTCAAGGAAGGGGGACCGTGATCTTTTCACCCACCACCTCTGGCAGCTCTTGCTCCCTGATGCCCATTTTTACCCTCTTGAGTGTGCCACTACCAAATTTGACCTCCTTTCTACCTCTATTTGGGAAGTCGCCCTTGTGTCTTTTCCTCATTCCATTACCCCACCATTCCCGCCTTCCATGCCTAAGAACACTTGTCCTATGAACAAATTGTACGATGAGGACCATAAAGCTCACCATCGGATCTTGCGAGATGCTTTCATCCATCACCACCCCTCCTACGCTACTCTAAAAACTTCTTACCGCCACCTCCTTTGTTGCAAGAAATGCCTTTACATCTCACAGCGTAGGAAATCCCTCCATACCTCTCTTATCCACTCCCCTAAATCCTCTTCGCACACCCTTTTCCCCCGCTGCTCCCCCCTTCCTGTCGCATTATACCATGGCTCTCTAGTCTCCTGCACTTCTCTCTACGATATCCCCGGCCAGCCCATCATCCATGTCTTCTCCCCCACTTCTTGCCATCTTTTCACCCCCGCGAACATCAAGGAAGCTATAAGAACCCTCAACAGCAGTAGAGCGGCCGATGACGAGGGGTTTCAGGCGGAGTTCTGCAAGCATGGCCTTTTTGTCCTTGGCTTTTACTTGTCCGACTTCTTCAACCATGTTGTCCACATTGGGTTCCCCCGTCTTGGTCACACCACATTATTCATCTGATTCACAAGTTGGGCCCAGCTTCAGACCCTAACAACTATAGGACCATCATGGTGGGCCACACTTTCTCCAAATTGTATGCCAGTCTTACACAATATTCTTTCCAGGGAGTTGGACCAATACGGCATACATGCTAGAGGAAAAGCGGGTTTTACACCTAACTATTAGACCACAGACGACATTCTAACTCTTCGGACCATTATTGAGGAGGCTTGACATCGCTCCTTGAAGATTTATTGCTACTTTGTGGATTTCCACAAGGCTTTTGATTCGGTTCCCCAGTTGGCCATGTTTCAGAGGCTTCGCGACATTGGTATATCTGAGTCTATCCTCACAGCTATCATGAGACTTTATGAGAGAGTTCTGGGCCGTTTTAGAACCCCCAACAGATTCTCTGATTTCATCAGAAGCACCATTGGTCTTAAACAGGGCTACCCCCTGTCCCCTACTCTTTTCGGGATTTATATTGATGAGCTCAAGGGGTTTCTCCAGAAGCACTCTCAAGATGGGCACAGTTGCCTACTCCACCAGGTCCTGATTTCTATCTTGCTCTTTGCTGATGATGTTATTCTTTTGGCTTCCTCCCCTGAGGGTTTGCAGGGGCAGCTTGATAATCTTGCGACTTTTTGTGACCTAGGACAGTTGACTGTCAATTTGGGGAAAATGAAGGTGGTGGTTTTCTACTGTCTCAAGACTTCTCACTTGCATTTTTTCTTCAGCGGTTTGTAGGTGGAGATCAAGATCTCTTCTTCTTACACTTATCTGGGGGGTTAAGTTCTCTGGTCCTCATTTCAATTTGAGACTTGCCATCTAGCCCCACATCAACAAGGGGTTTTGTTCTTTGGCTGTCCTTGAGAGACGTGTTTCTAGAACCATTTCCAAGACACCACATCCAAGTTGACCCTCATGGATTATCTAATTAGACCTATTGTTCTCTATGGGTCTGCGGTTTGGGGGCCTTCCTTACTCGACCCTGATTGGGCTTTCGTGGACCGAGTCTAGATTCTTCTTCTCCGACGCATTATCAGGTGCAGGCAGGTCATCCCTCACAATATTATTCTTGCAGATTTGTCGATTCTCATGAGGGGCATTGCAAGTACACCTACCTTGCTTATTGCTCCTTTGAGTGCATTGCTGCCTTTGTTTCTTCGAGTTGGGCCCGTGGTTGGTTTGTTGTTGCTTCAGCCCTTCTTGGATCTATTGGGGTTGAGATAGATCGTCTCGCCCCTTTCAGTATTCTCTAGATGTCCCTCACCACCTCCTCTCATATAGACAGGAGTTGAACAAGTGTATCAAAACAGACATTTACAAGTAGTTCATCCACACTACTTGGGTTAACCCCCACAGGGGCCTTCACCCTAAGATGGCGTTTTATGCTAAGCACTTCCTAGAGGTACAAGACAGACTCATTATCCATCCGTCTTACTTATCTCACCACTAATCACATTCCCTCAGGATCCCCCTTGGTTCCTTTAGAGTGGGCTCCCATCAGCTCCGTATTGAGACAAATCATCAACTTGATAGAGAGAATAGGATTTGTCGGTTATGCAGTATTGTGGAGATTGAGACGGAGGAGAACTTCATCTTCCAGTGTCCTTTATACTATGAGGACAGAGGGAGGTTCTACTACCTATTCAGAGGGGTCCAATCTCTCTCCAATTTTTTCAGGTTCATGGATCAGAGATGCTTGGCCCTCTATCTTCAAGAAGCCATTACACTTCGGGACCATTCGATCCTGCATTAGCACCCGGCTGGTTCGCAGTCTTGTCAACTTATCACCTCCTTTTTCTCCATTCTTCAGTCAACGCATAGTACCAAGCGATTGCTTGGTCCCACCCTTTCCAGTCATTCCAGATCCATTAGACCTCAAAAGAGCTATCTTCAGCAGTGGCTTTCCTCTTCAACTTCTTCCTCTTCCAGGAAGCCTAAGAGACACTCTGTGCGCCCTACTAGCCCCCCAGCTCATCCTTCTATTTTAGGGTTCTTCTCTACTATTCTAGATTTGTAGTGGGGTTTTGGGGTTCTTGTTGTAGCCCCCTCACCCTCTCTTTCTTTGTTCTTGCTTGTTTGCTCTAGTGGTTGTTGTTTTTTCCTCGGGCGTCGTTTGGCGCCCCTCCTTTGGGCTGGCTTTTGTTCGGCAGTCCCTTTAACCCTTTGTGGTCTTTTGTTGGACATTAATAAATTTATCTTATCTTATATGTAGGGTAGTTAGTAAATTGACCATTAAGCGAGGGTATTAGAATAACATTGTCAAAGTTACTATTTAATGGTCACTAAATGTAATTTCAGTTAGATAGCTTAGTTTCTTTAAAATTTTGTTCTCAGTTAATGATTGTTTCTTTTAGAAACAATCGTCCTTGTAATCACTTATTTAAGGAGCCTCCGTCTCCAATGTAATTGCTCATTCAATCAATCAATTATCATTTCAAATTGCACCAGCAAGGTGTGGACACTTTTGTTGAATGAAGGCTTTTAGATTGTAGTTATAATTTCATAATAGTACGTTGTTAGTTTAGTGTCAAAAAATTATAAACAAAAAAAAAACCTCAATTGCAAATGGACATACTATCACATTTACGCAACATCCATCTTGTGAGGGACCATTCTAAAACAAAGCCTCAATGCCAATGTTGTTAAGTAGCAAACATGTTGGAGGATATAGGAACAAAAGGTTGGAAGCACAAACTCACCGTCATGAACATTAACACTTCAAACATGAAGGTTCAAACCTGTGAGCGCAATGGATCAGTGAGAGCACAGTGACCACAATCACAATGGCCCAACAAGGGTTTGAATCTTGTTGGCTACAACAATAATGCCATGACTTAACCATTACACTGTGCCATAAATGACATGTTTTTGATAATTATCATTCTTTACTTAATTATTAATATATATAATTTTATTAAATATTTATATTACTTAAATTTAATGTAATTTTTAATTGAGATTTTAAAAAAATCCACATCTTAAATAAAATTTAACGTAAATTCAATAAATATAAATTAAAAATGTATTAAAATTCTAATACTAATGATTTACTAGACACTAATAATTATTCAAAATATAAATAATAAACTTAAGAATAATATTTAAATTTTAGTCTATTTTAATTTGTAACTTAGAATTAAATATGATAGTTCATTTAATATATTTTTGTATTTGTAACTTAAATTTAGATGACAATGCAATTATATGTTTAGATTTATTTTATTGTAATTTTTTAATGAGATTTTAAAAAACTTTAACACTTAAATACAAATTACCATAAATTTTCAATAAATATAAATTAAAATACTAAAGATTTACTAGACACTAACAATTAGTCAAAATATTAATAATAAATAACAATAAACTTAAAGAATAATATTTCAATTTTAGTAAAAATTGACATGAAAATTCATAATATAGACGCAATGTCATCTCTACAAGAGTTTACCGACATTAGGGCTTCCTATGGCTTTCATGGCAAGCAATTTGAGGGGTGATTCTCTTGGCAAAATGGGTTGTAGTCATCGGTTCCTCCTGCAACTTGACCTTCCCTTGATCTGTGCAAGAAATCATAGGCTAAGATTTAACGTCCCCCCAGGCGTTGTCTCTACAATAGGTGCTTGCAGCTAGGGTTTTCCACTATGAAGTTGCACGCAGGGCTTTTGGAGGCTTTTGTGCTAAGCACCAACCTCCATTCTAGACGAAAATAGGAAAAAGGAGTGTTTGGCCTTCCTCTAGGCTGGTTGGGAAGGCTAGAAGGACAGACATGGTGATAAATAGCATCCCTCATTCAATGCTTTTTGTGTCCCCTTTAGCACCTCGATCAATCCAAACTGCTAGTGCCTCTTTCAAAGTGGAGTTTGGTAAGGATATTATGAGTGACGTATCAGAAAAGGAAGCCTTTCTTGCAAAGCATGATCTGATCGGTAGATTCAAAGAATATTGGCTGAGCCTTTTTGAGCTTTACCAATGGATTTAAGACACATGGCACCCCATTTTTAAAGGTGATTCAAATTTGCCCCTTTGCCCAAGGTTTTTTTGTGGTGGTCTTTGGCGACATCCGAGACTACTACACTATTCCTTGTGACTACCAATGGAATCGAGAGCAACATTTGCTTATGTTGAAACCTTGGCACCCCTGCTTTGATCCAACTACCAAATTCTTTTATGCAATCCTAATCCGGTAAGACTCCTGAATCTTCCAATTCCATTTTGGTTTGATTATTGTGGAAGCCATTGGCAACTTGTTGGGGAAACTTTTGGGGGTTAATGAGGGCTCCTTAAATTATCTACATACCACATACGCTTGCATGTTGGTGGAGATAGACTTCACCAAAAATCTCCATGTTGACATCTTCCTAAACACCATAGTTAGGTGATAGAATTAGATGATAGATTATGAGGGCATTATCTTTTGTTGTCGCAGATGTTATCAAATTGGGCATTTGGTTGCTCAATGTTTTAAACAGAAGACTGATAGTCGAGCTACTTGGTAGACGGATGCTTTCCCCCACCACTATTCAGTGGAGAAGCAAAAATCTTGACAAGATGGCATACTATTATTAATGTCTAGTGAGGATGAATTTTAAAACGACCCAATAAGTAAAATGCAAGCCTCGCCAAAGGCTACGGTGCATTCCCTCTTGACGGGAGAGATAGCCTTGAGGCTACAAAAAAATAAAAAAATGGTGATGGGATCTGTCAAAGGGCTCAATAATTGTTTGATGAGGATGGGGGAAAATAACCAAAGAAGCCAGGGCAGAGTCAGAGTTTGGTAGATTTAGAGGAAAATTGGACAAGGGTGCAAAGAAAAAAGAAGAAAAATGAAATCAAGTTCAACATGCTTCTTCCCTCCCACACTAAGGGCAGAGTGAAACCTAAACATTAAAGACTTTTGTGATGCCCCCATTTTATCTTCACACTATCTCCTATATATCCCATTTGGTGGAATTCTGGTTTTGGTCCTTTGGATGATGGAGGATTTTGTTTCGGGGGTGGGGAGCCCCCTCTGTGGCCTCACCAAGTATGGGTCAGGATAAAAGTTTTTGCTTTTTATATAGGGCACAGTCCTTAGCTGATACTTACCAACCAAAAAAATTATATTTACATTTTAGTATATTTTTAATTTGTAACTTAGATTTAAATATGTCAATTAATTTAATTACGTGTTCACATATTTTTGATAAATTAGAATAATGAATATGATTTATTAGATTTAGATTGTTACATCTATTTATAATTATTTTTTTCTTACTAAATGATTTATTAATATAGGATATTAATCATAGCATTGTTGTCTAATATACAAGAAAGTGATAATATGTGAATAAAACAAAACCCTAAATCTCTGATGTAAAAAATATGTCACCATTCTTAAAAAAATTCAAGGTGTTGGAAATTATAAATGGACATGTCATGAAAGCCTAAAGGAGTTTAAAGGTTCCTAGAATAAGGTTCATGAGTACCTTTGCCACAAAACACAGATAGGGTGTGTTGCATGTCTCAATCCAAATGTTGATGGCTCACAAGGAATGGGGTTGTCCTCTACAAAAATTGTAAAATATCAAAAAGAACAAGTTGAAGATAATAATATTGTTAAAGAATGAAAACGTAAATCAACACTAAATAGACCCCCTTTGCACCCACAATCAACCTTAGAGAAAACTGCAAGTGATGAGCGATTTAGCACCTCTTGAGAAAACATTTAATTTGCTAAGTCAAGAGGATACAGACTATAATGGTGTCTATAGCTTATATACAAATGTGATTGCATTTAATGTGGTGCTCTCCCCATATTGGCAATAGATGGCTATATCGATTAATGAGACACCAGAAGGATACAAAAGGCCAATATGAGAAGGTCCATTCCACCCTTTTGGCTAAAGAAATAGACATTATTGACAAACAATTGTAGGTGTTTAAAACTGAATGAAAAATTCTAAAGGTACCGTGACTAAACAATTGCAAAGAATGGCTATCAAACTTCTATCACAAGTTTAATGTTCTATGAATTATATTCCAATTTAAATTATTTCTTATTTTATTTTTCATCTAATTTTTTGTCTCTATGTAAGTTGTAATATGTTTCTTACCGGTCAAAAAAAAGTTATAATATGTTTTTTACAAGTTTCGATTTCTTTTGCATCACATATGGTTTTGTCCATTCTATCAAACAAAATAGGTTAGTATCTAGTAAAGCAAAGAACCTTGAAAATCTATTTTTGTGTCATATTTGAAATGCATATTTAGTTTCTTATCAATTGGAACACATAATTGTACTAAATATAAATGTTTTTGCAAAGTTCTATATCTGATTCGAGTTCATTGTATTTTTTCGTGCAGGGCTCTATAAATTGTGTTCGTGTTATATTTTTCCAATAAAAATTTTTATCTTTATATTTTGTTTTTTAAACAATGGAGATTTAAATTTAATTTTTTTTATTAATATATTAAAATTTAGTATTTAAAAAATATTTGAATTATAAAAATAAAATATTTATTATTAATATTTAAATTAAATTTTCAAGCATATTTACCATAGAAGCAGAAATCTGCAAAAAAATGTGATTATACGGTATACCCGATTAATCAGGAATCGGCAATGCTGCCAATTTATCCCGCAAAAAATTACAATTTTTTGGTCAATGATTTTTTCGCGATTTTTTGGGCGATTAATCAGCGAAAAAATCCTATACAGTAGTCTTCACAGAGAAGATGCAGATTTCAAGGGGAATTCAACATGATGGTCAAGAAAGGGATAGCATTAAAGGTAGGGTACCATGCATATTCATAAAACCCTACTCTACGATGATATTTTTCAGTGTCTTCATTCAAGATTTGTGAGAGAAAAGTCACATTGAATATGACATGTCTTTCAATGTTAGAAAGGTCCTAGAATTTCTTTAGAGCATTGGTGAGATCAAAGAACAGTGAAGGGGTTTTCTTTTCTGTGTTCATTGCATTTGATTAGTCATATTTTTCAAAGATATAGACAATGCTCTTAGATTGATAGGGCAGATCTACTCACTGATTCTTGAGGGGCAGAGATATCACAGTTCTGTTCATAAAGAGTATCAACTGTTTTAAAAGTTTATTACACTGCTCTAGATAAGGGTTCACCCTTCTTTCAAATTTTTCATACTCTATTTCAAGAGATATTTATGTTTTGAAGGTCTGTCTTATCAATGATCAAATGATTGTTTTAAAGATCAAAAGACTGTCCTATAGGTGAATCATTGTTCTATGAAAAGAGTGATTGACTGTTCTAAAAGAGGTATTGACTGTTCTTGAAGAGTTGTTCTCACTGTTTGAGGGTAATATTCACTGTCAAGAAATAAGATCTATTCACCGTTAGAAGAAAAAGAGATCTGAACTTATGTTAGGCAATGAATAGACATAGTCATTAAGAGTACCTTTAGTAATATACACAAAAATACATGTTATCATGACAAAGAGAAGCAAATATGCAGAACAGTCCTATTAGGTGTCATAAAACAGTGAAAGGAAGCCTTGCTACATGTGTTCTTGTCAAAAGGTTATGATAAATCTGCAATCTAAAGAGTACAAGCGATACAAGGTCAATGAAGCTTCCAAGAGCAGTGGTGGGGACACAACATGACGGGTAAATTTGTAGTCAATAGAAGAAATATCCAATCAAATACATAATGATGCAATGATACACAATAACTCTAGTACAACATAAGCTTCTGAGACCAATAATATTTTGGAAAGACAGGTGATAAATCTCAGCATTAGAGAGCAGCCATCCATTCACAAAAAGACTCCCAGCTTAGGAAGATCAGAGAAGGAAGAATATGTAATACATCAAGATCCAAGATTTGCTAGTACAAGTCTTCATGCTTTCATGCAGTGAGAAACCAGTAAATGGGAGTTAAAACCTGATAGAAAAGTTGAAGTTCCTCCAATTGGATTGTGATGATCAGAGAGAACCACAAGGTCACCTACGTAATGCACTTAGTGCAGGTTTAGAGTTACTGCTGCAAGGAAATAGCAAACCCATTATAGAAAATTCAATGGCTTTTGTACAATCCATTTTATTTTCTACAATTAATGGGTTGAACTCTATATATTTTATTTGCTCTCAATATATCTATGCTATGGAAATGCCCTTTTATTTTCTACAATTAATAGGTTGAACTCTATATTTTATTTGTTGGGTATTCCATCATTTGCTCCACGTGTGGTTGGTTAGTTAATGCTTGTTATGATTTGGTTTGGGTTTGTTATTGTTTGATAGCTTATATTAAGCTATTTGTTAAACCCATGCATACACGGTTATTGTATTCCTTCATGTATAAATAAGTACCTTAATGTAATGCAAAATATTCAATTGCTCCACAAAATCTGATATGGTATCAAAGTGATGCAGATTCTGTACCTCTTTCTTTGGTAATGATAGTCGTTGGTCATAGGTGCATTATCTTTCGGTGATTATTATTCCTCAGCATCGCCTTGAATCTCATAGCAGAATGAGTAAGCGAAAAAAGCATGCAAGAGAATGTATGGCGATATGATGAACTGTGAATAGACAGTTTAAAGGAGGTCCGATCAATGTTTTTTGATGCAAATTACCATGAATCGATTTTTTGGCGTGTATCTTCTTTGCCAGCCCACTGCTGAGCCTTTTTTTTAGCGTAGAAATTGGGCATATTGTGTGCAAAAGCATTCTTTCTCAGATCATTGTCAGCAGACCCGAATTGGGGAATTCTATCAGTCCAGTTGTTTTTTGTTGCAAAATAGGCGTGAGAAGATCGTGTGGGGAATAAGCTTGTGGCAGATCCCTAACATTTTCTTGGTCGAGGGGGCCATTGATCAAGTTAATTGTCTTGGCACAAATTTCTTGAAGCTGATTGAGTGCTTGCTTTCCTATTTGGAGACAAGGCGTCTCTGCATATTGCTCACATATCTGTGGTCTTTTCCTATTCGATGTTCGACTTCAGCCGAGGGGAAGCATAAAAGAAGTCCGTCTATTGCTGAGATCAAATTTATTGTTGGCATGGGTTGGAGATAGGCGATTCTCATTTATTTTGGCAGCATCCACTTGTCCAGTCACAGTGGTGTTTCTTTTCTATCATTGGCTACGCATTTCCAGTTTGGAGGTCAGTTTTTGATATCCATGTTGGCTTCCAGTTTGGCTGGAGACACCGACGATCCGGTTCCATTCACGGTGAGCTCAAGACAGATCTCCAGACTCCAAAATGTGGCAATATTCAGAGGTCATGCCGTGTGAGCACCGGGAGAAGCACTTTCATCCTCTAAGTAAAGCGCCTCACCTCTCCATCTCTATTGCCTTGGGTGTCATAATCATATGCAGCGACAGCATGTTCAATTGTGCTCGAAGAGGGCCTTTGTTTTTTCTCGCAGCGGCGAAGAGAGTCAGATAAGAAATTCTTGCAAATCCATATTTAATTATATTAGCATTTTCTAATATTCCTCAGTTTAATTCTCAAATTAGACTAGGAGGTTTTCATAATGGCTTATTATTAAAGCTATAAGGCTCGGGGTGTCAGCTATGTATATGGAAAAAATATTATAATTGAATTTTCTCTGTTTTAAAAAAAAGAGGGGTTATAAAAAAGAAAAACAAAAATTTTAAAAATGATGAGTGTTATCTTATGTTTTAAACAAATTATGTGATTTTCAACTCTTCAAAGGGGGTATTATATTTCTTTCATCTCTAACAAAATGGCAGCAAGTTCTCCGAAATTTCTCCTTCCAGATTCCCAATTGTTGCACGGGAATAATTATTCCGCCTGGAAAACGAAACTCAAAACTCAACTTGAGTTTGAGGGTAGTTTGGGATGTGGTCAATGGTACCAAAACACATCACCAAACAGATGCCGATGAACAAACAAAATTTGATCAAGCTGGCAGAAAGGCCAAATTGATCATTTTGTTCAATGTGTTCGATGAAGTTAAGCCCTTTATCCGTGACTCGTCCATGGCCAAAGATGCATGGGGCAAGCTCAAGACGGTATATGAGGCAAAGAATCTGAATCAGATCTTGAATTTGCAGAGTCAACTACTCAACTTGAAAATGAAGAATGGAGAACAGTTGGAAACCTTTCTCAAAAGGATTGTTGAGCTGAGAGCTTCCCTACAAGCATTTGGAGAAACAATTGACGATGCATTCTTAGTGCATATTGTTCTACGAGCACTACCCTCCAAATACAAAACATTTGTGACCACTTTGAATGTCACAGAGGCTACACCCACATTTGAGAAGCTTGTAAATCTTCTTCAAAAAGAAGTCTCTAAGCCAGGAAAATGATCAGGAGGATCATGCCATGGCTACACGTCACAAAGGAAAAAAGCCTATGAAGCAATTCATTGGACCTCACAAATCTAGTAATTCATCTAGACCGCAGAAGAAGTGTCCCATTTGTGACAGAGCTGGACATGATGTGAAAAATTGTTGGTATAACTCCTTCAACAAAGGAGCATCCAACAAACCACCTCCAAAGAAGCCATTTCAAAGTGGCAAACCACAATGGGAGCAGAAGAACAAACAAAAGCAACAAAGCAATGTTGTTGAAGCAGATGAGTCTCAAGATGAGGAATATGTGCGTTCAGCTCATACTTCAGAAGATGGTTCTCAATCAACATCAATATGGTATGTGGACTCAGGTACTACCAAGCACATGACTGGTCAGAAGGAGTGGTTTCTCACATTAAAACCACATAATGGTACAGTTACTCTAGGAGATGATACCCCTCGTGAAATCAAAGGTATTGGTCACATCTCTCTGATGTTTGCCATTACTCAATGTAGAATTACTAATGTCTTGTACGTGCCAAGACTTATCAAAAATCTCCTTTTTGTTTATCAATTTCTTGAACACAACCTTAGGATTGAGTTTGATAACAATCAAGATAAAGATTTGTCTTATCAAAGATAAGTCTAAAAATGAGAAGATTGTTGCCAATGCTATTGAAATTGGCAAATGTTTAGGCTTGATACAACTGCTAATAATCAAGCCTTACTGACGCAGGAAAGTGATCTTGCTATTTTATGGCATCGTCGAATTGGTCATTTGAGCACTAGCTACTTGCTAACACTTAGTGAGAAAAGCATGGTCAAAGGGCTTCCCCCACTTAAGAAGTTGAGTGTTGTTTGTTCTAGTTGTATTGTTGGAAAACGACATAGAGCACCCTTCTATCCCAATGAGCATCATGCAAGCCAACCTTTGCAGCTGGTACATACTGATCTGTGTGGTCCCATGCCACCTAGTCACAATGGATGCAAGTACTTTCAGCTTTTTGTTGATGATCACACAAGGAAAATGTGGGTTTATTGTTTGCAGCATAAAGATGAAGCTCTTTCCTATTTCAAAGAGTTTTGCAATCACGTGGAGAAAGATATTGTAATGTCCCAAATTTGTGTTATTGAATTAATAATATTAATTGTTTAGTAATTAATAAGGAAGGTTGAATATTTAAGTATTAGTTATAATGCTAAACTAATATTTAAATACTGTTATATTACAGGAATCCTTCAACTACTTTTGGCAATAATAAATGGTGGTCTCGTGGAGGGATTTATCATGTTTTGAGTTTGGAGTTATTTTGGCAGATAGTGAGACATTACTGACTCCTTTCGTCAGAGTCCCTGAACTAGTGGAGATTGGGAGGAAAAGACAAAACGTAGTTAGTATTCTTTCGCATGTAAGTGATGCAGTTCAGCGTGGCATAGTGGATAGTAGTTCTGAAATGATTTGGAAGCTACACGGGTCCCATGTAGAAGGATAATCACTTACGGCTTTTGAATAAGACAAAGTTCAGAATTAGAACTTGGAATCGTGTCCTGAGAAGGCAGTCAGCGGACGGGCTGAGTCTCGAAACAGCGTGTAATCTACAGTTGAGAAGGGTGTTTGTTCAAGTGGTTGTCCTGTGTCATATACAACGACAGACTTCGGGGTGAAGTAAGGACGTGGCTGTAGGGGAATTTTATAGACGTCAGTCACCAACGACATGATGGGTGAGATGGTGGTGTCCACAGTATCAAAATAACCATTTCCGCGGGTAGGCAATTTATTGGTTTGATTCGATATTTACTCTCTGTGTTGGCCGGAATCAATCCAAGGTGCACCGTTTTATCTTTATATCATTTCTATATCTGAAATTAATCAGTAAAGGAACTCAAATCGATATTTCTTGAATAAATCGATATTTCCAGAATAATGAGTAGTTATTTCTACAACTGGAGAAATTGTTTTTGCATGGACTGAATTCTTTTATTAAATCATTATACATGGTCAACTATTGTTATGCATATATACACGTTTCGATGGTGTTTCAGTTTGAAAAGTAATTGGCTAGAGTAATATTGTGGACATTGGTTCAATAGTGTTTCCTTATTCTAGAATTAGTATTCGAAATTACACGTGCGTCTGGAATCTTTTCTAAAGTTGCACTCAGAGATACATTTCGAATCCATGGAATTTTACAGTGGTATCAGAGCTTTAGTCCTGCCAGCCTATGTGGTCAAAACAATCTAAAAATCAAATATGGGGCAGAAGAAAACTTTTGGTTGGTGAATGCTCTATAAGACCCCAGTGACACGCTTCGGACTCAGCAACCCAAAAGAAATGTTTATAATATCCTGACTAAACTGGAAGGGAGTTTGTATCTAGTGGAAGGGTCACATTCACCACTTTTGCATTTTGCTTTTGCTTCGGTGAAATTTGCTTTGAATCAAAACTGGTTGGTGATGCATTCGGATGCAGACATCAGATTGGTAATGGCTTCGTGTTTTTGTGAAATTTTGAGAATTACGACTCCACATATGCCCTACGACGTTATTACTATGAAGAAGATATTGTCCTTAATAATTGATAACTTTCAGGATCTAGATGATGACAGAAATATTTTTGCTTCAAGAAGGTTTGTCATACTGAAACTATTTGCAGAGGTCAGATTTAGTAACATCCTATTGGATTTAGGCTTGCATGATTAGATTTATGATATGTTTCGTCATTTCCTAGTTACAATCAGAAAGACACATGGAAAAGAGGTTATGGCAGCTATGCAGGATATTATGATTCAAACTATTAATGGGAGTGAAACAATTCCCCAATCTCTTTTATCATTACTATGGACTGTTCTAAAACAGGAATGCGCTATCTCCTCATCTGCGTACTCACTAGCTTGCAATGTAGTCAGGTGGTGTGAGGGAAAGCTCAAGTCCCTTGTGCTGGAAGAAGAGCAGTCGAAGGATGGTCACACTCATGATGAATGTGGAAAAGAGTTTCAGGGAATCTGCAAAGAGATACAGGACAAAAGGGTTATATATGATTACACACAAGAGGAAGTTGAATCATCCTGTGTTACGGAACAACAACAAAATGAACCGTCTTAGGATGGATGTGAAAGTGAATTTCTGTGATGTCCCCGAATTAGCAGGTTCTAGGAACCTGAATATGGTCAACTCATCAGCGCGACCTTCGTGAGTTGACAGGATGCTTTGACGGTCTCAGTGTTCAGATTTGTCCGGACGCAAATCTGGACTTACTATTTATAGTAAGTCAGTTCAGGCCAGTTACTATTTCTGGCAGTGCAGTTAAAGGCCATGAGATCAGTTGCTTCAGCAGGTGATGCAGGTATCATCAACAGAATCATATTTGATAATTAATGACATGTTATTAATTAATAAAAGGTTATATTGTTATAATAATAATACTTTATTATTATAATGATTTACGAAGTTGATATTTTGATGAATGGTTAACTGATGATAGTTTTTGGAAACTATTGCATCCGAGGCATTATAAATACTAGCTCATTTGTGAAGCTAAACATCGATTATATTTTATAAAAACTTGGTCTGGAGAATTATCTCGCATTGTCTGAGCCCTTGCTGATTTAAAAGGGTCAAATTAGTTACAGAAGACTGATTCTTCTTGGAACTAATCTCTGATTGATCGTTGTTGTATGATCAATCACATCTTCACCGTGTTGTTGTATACGATTGAAGAAACTCTGATTTCTTATTACATTTGAACTGAGACCTGCCTAAGAGGTCATATTGCATCGAATTGTGAGGAGAAATAGTCTGGACTTCGAAATTGTATGCTGAAGCAGTTTCTAAGCATCCACACCTTGGATGTGTTAAGGCTGGGTTGAAACGAGTTCCTAACCCGCGCTGAGGAGGCCACGCGTGAGAATTGGGGCTGGAAACCAAACCGCAGCAAGGGAATAGCTACCGCCATATAGCCGCACTGTCATATAGTGCTGCGGGTGCAAGTTCTGTTAGCACCATCGCCACAAGCCATCACCAGTAAGTCATGCGGGTGGCTCTTACAGACCCGCAATCAGGTCTACACTGCAACAGCGGCCAGCATTGGCAAAGGCAGATTAAAATCAGGTTTTTTCTCAGTTTATGTAATCAATAAATAATTCACTGTTAGGATTTGATATTGTCTTTAATAAATTAAATCAGTGATATCATTTCAAATTCAGAACTGCAGACTTGTTATCGAAATGTTTTTTTTAAATTCCTCAATTTATATTTTGTATCGATTCTGAAAGGGACAATAAAAATTGATAGAAATAAGTACCCAGCAATTTAAATATTATCTCAGAAGGAAAGGAATAGAGATTTCAGTTGAGTTAATAGATAGAGCCAGTCAGGCTCTTTACAGTGGTATCAGAGCGGTTTCCTGCCAGCCTGCAGGGAAAATCGGGGTCATTATTTTATTATTATTTGGAGAATCATTTATGGCAGACGACAGAAGATTCATTCCTGGTAGACATTATTACAGGCGAGGCCATTCGCCTCCACCAAATGTGGATGATCCAGATATCCAGTTTGGCACAGTGCTGGGTGGAGATAATAATGCAGGTGGCTAAGCAGGCCAGGCCAGGCCCACTGAAGCAGATATAGACAAAGAGGCTTGGGAAACATTCAGGAACTTAGCCGCAGGCCAGCATCATGTAGCTGATGTATTACATGAGCTTTTTGACACATTGAGACGGATCGTTCTTCCTAGAGGTCAGAGCAGGAAGAGATCACACGATGTTTCCGTCGCATCACACCGGTCACAAGTTGATGACAGGCACAGAGATTACGAGCCTCGGACCCCGAGACGTGATAGAGCTGACAGGACAGATGATAGAGGAGATCAGTTCAGGCCCCAAGGGCCAAGATTTATGAGGCCAGAGACTGACACAGCCAGTGTTGATGATGAGAGTGCCCCTTTTGCCGACGACATAGTTTCACACTATGCTGAATGGGATGCCCTTCCTCCGGCCTTGAAACAAAATTTAAATTTTGACCAATATCTGACTCAGAAACGGGAACACGCTAGGGGAAGACCTGCACAAGATAGGCAAAGGATGGGACATAATGATCTGAGACAGGTAGCTAGCAAGATGACGCTAGCACATTTTGATGGCAGCGGTAGGGTCACTGCTAGAGCTTGGATCCACAAGCTCGATACCTACCTTGCACTGCGTCCGATGACCGAGATAGATGCGATTAGATTTGCAGTTTTGCATTTAGATGGAACTGCACATGACTGGTGGTACCACGGATTTAGATCATTACATCATGACCAGATTACTGTCTATCAGGAGTTTGTGGATAGACTGATTGAGCGCTTTGACAGGAAAGACCCCGAGGTCTATTTCAGAGAGTTGGCTCAGTTACGACAGATAGCCAACCTAGAGGCTTACATTAGTGAGTTTCAGCGCATATCAGTGATGGTGTACGACATCTCAGAGCGAAGGAGGGTGATGCTATTCCTAGAGGGACTAGTTGAACCACTACGTGGATGGGTTAAATCCCTAGATCCCCCATCACTACATGAGGCCATGAAGAAGGCTAGAGATCTTGAGTCTTTTGCACCCAAGAGACAATTTGCTGCGAGACCTTCAGGACCACCTTATGATAGGACAGACCCAAGAAGGGAAGAAAAATCAGATTCTAAACGTCCTATGACAGCACCCTTAGATCAGGAAACACTTAATGATTTAAGGAGGAAGAAACTTTGTTTTTACTGTCGGGGGCCTTATGATGTTACTCATAATTGTCCTATGAAACCCCAGGGTAAGCACAGGATGATGGAGTGGTTTTATGACGATGAGGATGTTCCTGAGTATACAGAGGAGATGACTGATGAGGGACAGGCCATTCAGGGAGCTGACGGATACACAGAGGATGAGGTTGACACATCGCACCTCAAGGTGGCATATCTTTCCAGTATGAAAAAAGAGGGGGATTTCAGATTACATGGTCTACTGGCTGGACAGAGGGTGATTGCTCTTTTTGATACTGGAGCCACTCATAATTTTTTGACTCTCGTTTGGTGACTCGCAGAGATATCCAGACAGAGGATTTCGCAGGGTTGAGAGTACAAGTAGCAGATGGTTAGACTCTAAAGTGTAACAAGATGGTTGCTTATTTACCAGTCAAACTGGGGACTTATGCCTTTAAGGCAGACTTTTACGTAGTGGATATGGGTGGTACAGATCTGGTTTTAGGGATGGCCTGGTTACATACTATTAAGGACATCTACATCAGTACAGAGAGGATGGAGATAAGGTTTATCTCGGATGGGAAACCACAGGTACTTAAGGCCATCAGAGAGGAGGGGCTTAAGCAGATTTCACTTAGGCGGATGCAACATTTAGTACGTCATGAGGATGAGGTGGACTGGGCAGTAGAGTGTAGGTTGATGCCATCATTAGACCATGCAGATAAATTTGCATATCACCCTGATATTCAACAGCTGAGAACTAAACACGATAAGGTGTTTAGAGACTTACCTTCGGGTAGACCTCCGAATAGGGGCACTGAGCACATCATAGAGTTGGAGGAGGGCACCAAGCCCGTTATGATCACCCCTTATCGACATCCGAAGCGGTTGAAAGATGAAATTGAGAAAACAATACAGGAACTGCTGGAGATGGGACACATTTGGCCGAGTAAGTCTCCCTTTGCTTCTTCGATTGTTCTGGTGAAGAAGAAAAACGACACCCTGCGCATGTGTATCGACTACCGGATGTTGAACAAGAAGACTATCAAGAACCGGTATCCCATTCCTCGGATTGACGAGCTGATAGATAAGTTGCACGGGGCACAGTTTTTCTCAAAGATTTGAGATCCGGATACCATCAGATCCGAGTTAGGGAACAGGACATCGAGAAGACAGCTTTTAGATGTCACTGCGGACACTTTGAGTTTCTTGTCATGTCTTTCGGTTTGACAAATGCCCCAGCTATCTTCCAGTCCACGATGAACAGGGTATTCCACAGCCAGTTGAGGAGATTTGTGTTAGTTTTTTTGATGACAACCTAGTCTACAGTAAGACTTGGGATGACCATGTTGCACATCTCGGTACAGTGTTGAGTATTTTGGAGAGGGATTCCTTATATGCCAAGGAATCTAAGTGTGCCTTGGAAATGACGGAGCTTCTCTACTTGGGACACATTATTAGTGTAGATGGTGTGCGGATGGATCCTGATAAGGTCCGCGCCATTTTAGATTGGCCCACGCCAGAGACCCTGACACAGTTGAGGGGTTTATCGGGTTATTTGCTTTCTGCCGCAGATTTGTAGCGGGTTTTTCTCGTCATGCTGCTCCCCTTATAGATTTGACACGTAAGGGTGCTTTTCAGTGGACCACTCAGGCACAGGATTGCTTTGAGAGGTTCAAGACCATTACGACTACGTGCCCAGTCTTGGCACTACCTGATTTCTTGAGACCTTTTGACTTACACTGTGACGCATCAGGAGAGGGTATAGGAGCGGTGTTATCCCAGGATCGCCATCCCATTGTTTTCGAGAGTCGGAAACTGCGAGGCCCAGAGAGGACATTCAGTGTATATGATAAGGAGATGTTGGCCATTATGCATGCGTTGGCCAAATTCAGACAGTACTTAGTGGGGAGTAAATTTTGCATCAAGACCGATCATAATAGTCTGAAGCATTTTCTTGGGCAGCGAGATCTCAATGAGAGGCAGCAGAAATGGGTAAGCTACAATCATATGACTTTGATATTACCTATATCAAAGGAACTCAGAATGTAGTGGCCGATGCTCTTTCGCGGAGACCCCACCTGTGTTCACTTACTGAGGTTTCTGAGGCTTGGAGGCATTTGATCCTAGCCGAGTATGCCAGGGATAGTTGGGCAACAGGTCTCATTGATGGCAGTATTCAGGATAACAGATTTTCCCTTGTGGATGAGTTGATCATTTATAAGGGGAGGATTTTCCTTGTTGCAGGATCAGGGGTTCGAGAGATTATATTCTGGGCATTCCATGAAACACCTATGGCCGGTCATCCAGGTTTCTTTAAGACCTATAGGCAAATTCGAGAGAGGTTTACCTGGAAGGGACTTAAGGGGGATGTGCAGCGATATGTTTGCGAGTGCTCGGTTTGTCAGCAGAATAAACAGGAGCACACTTACCCCGCCAGGTTACTACAACCACTTCCCATTCTTGAGCGGAAATGGGAAAGTATCTCTATGGACTTCATTGTGGGGCTACCCAAAGCCCAAGGGCGTGATTGCATTTTCGTGGTAGTAGACAGGCTCACTAAGTACGCACATTTCTTCCCTATCACCACTACTTACTCTGCAGTTCAGCTGGCAGATTTATTCTTCCGGGAGGTGTTTAGGATGCATGGCCTACCCCGGAACATTGTGAGTGACCGAGATAGACGCTTTGTGAGCCATTTCTGGCAGGAGGTTTTCAGGTTATGTGGAACAGAGTTGACACCGAGTACCAATTATCACCCACAGACTGATGGCCAGACCGAGATTGTCAACAAGTGGATTGAGGGATATCTTTGGAATTATGTTTCATCGCAGCAGAGGGCTTGGGTAAAGTGGATACACATGTGAGTATTGTTATAACTCCACTTTCCATATGACCATACAGATGTCTCCTTTCCGAGCCCTGTATGGCTATGATCTCCCGACCTTTGTAGATTCACTGTGCAGTGACAGCAGAGTGCCCAGTGCGGGTGATTTATTGCAGGATAGTCAGGATATTATGAGGGCACTGAAAGACAATATTCAGAGAACACAGAATCAGCAGAAACAGTATGTGGATCAAAAGAGGACAGCACGTTCTTTTGAGATCGGGGACATGGTTTATTTGATGTTGCAGCCTTATAGGCAATCTTCTATCAAGAAGAGTGGGGCGGAAAAACTCAAGCCTCGGTATTATGGGCCATTCCGGGTAGTTCGACGTGTCGGAGAGGTGGCTTATGCGCTGGAATTACCTGAGAACAGCAAAGTACACAATGTGTTTCATGTTTCGCGTCTCAAGGAAGCCTTAGACCGAACAGTGACTCCGTCTGTTGTATTACCACCCCTGGATGATGAGGGGAAACTAGAATTGATACCTGAGGCCATTCTGGATGTACGTGAGAGACAGTTGCACCGGAGGACTATCCGGGAGTACTTGGTCAAGTGGCAGGGGTTACCTGACGAGGATGCTACTTGGGAACCCGACGATATTATGCAGCACCCTAGATTGCGATTGCTTAAGGACAAGCAATTTCAGCGAGGGCGGACTGTGATGTCCCCAAATTAGTAGGTTCTGGGAACCTGAATATGGTCAACTCATCAGCGCGACCCTTGTGGGTTGACAGGATGCTTTGAGGGTCTCAGTGTTTCGATTTGTCTTGTCGCAAATCTGGACTTACTATTTATAGTAAGTCAGTTCAGGTCAGTTACTATTTTTTGCAGTGCAGTTAAAGGCCATGAGATCAGTCGCTTCAGCAAGTGATGCAGGTATCATCAACAAAATCATATTTGATAATTAATGGTATTAATTAATAACGACATGTTATTAATTAATAAAAGGTTATATTGTTATAATAATAATACTTTATTATTATAATGATTTAAGAAGTTGATATTTTGATGAATGGTTAATTGATGATAGTTTTTGGAAACTATTGCATCTGAGGCATTATAAATACTAGCTCATTTGTGAAGCTAGACATCGATTATATTTTATAAAAACTTGGTCTGGAGAATTATCTCGCATTGTCTGAGCCCTTGTTGATTTAAAAGGGTCAAATTAGTTACAGAAGACTAATTCTTCTTGGAACTAATCTCTGATTGATCGCTGTTGTATGATCAATCACATCTTCAACGTGTTGTTGTATACGATTGAAGAAACTCTAATTTCTGATTACATTTGAACTGAGACCTGCCTAAGAGGTCATATTGAATCGAATTGTGAGGAGAAATAGTCTGGACTTCGAAATTGTATGCTGAAGCAGTTTCTAAGCATCCACGCCTTGGATGTGTTAAGGCTGGGTTGAAACGAGTTCCTAACCCGCGCTGAGGAGGCCACGCGTGAGAATTGGGGCTGGAAACTAAACCGCGGCAAGGGAATAGCTACCGCCATATAGCCGCACTGTCATATAGTGCTGCGGGTGCAAGTTCTGTTAGCACCAGCGCCACAAGCCATCACCAATAAGTCATGCGAGTGGCTCTTACAGACCCGCAATCAGGTCTACACTGCAACAGCGGCCAGCATTGGCAAAGGCAGATTAAAATCAGGTTTTTTCTCAGTTTATGTAATCAATAAATAATTCATTGTTAGGATTTGATATTGTCTTTAATAAATTAAATCAGTGATATCATTTCAAATTCAGAACTGCAGACTTGTTATCGAAATGTTTTTTTTAAATTCCTCAATTTATATTTTGTATCGATTCTGAAAGGGACAATAAAAATTGATAGAAATAAGTACCCAGCAATTTAAATATTATCTCAGAAGGAAAGGAATAGAGATTTCAGTTGAGTTAATAGATAGAGCCAGTCAGGCTCTTTACAATTTCAGAAAGCTCGTACAGAATCACAAGAGAAAGAAATTGTCTATGAGTACACGCAGGACAAAGTTGAATCTTGTTGTGTTACAAATCAGTACCATGACGCAACTATACAGTTTGATGAAACTAAAGAGGTGAGCTCAAGTTTCTATGTGGGTGAATTAGAAATCATTATTGATGAATATAAAACAAGGAACAATCATGCTCTCGAGGTTGAGGAATCTAGGGTAACTTCAAGTGAGTTAGCTATTCATGATGTGGGAAACGTCATTGTTGAAGTAAATGAAACCAAAGGTTCATTAGGTGTTACAGGCACTAGTTACTATGATAACTGTGAATCTTTGCCAAGGCGAGATTTGAAGGATCAACAGGTGGTGACAGAGGAAAGGATTGTGCAGGTGCTGTCAAGAACTGACACTGCTCATAAACAAATTGAAAATCTTATATGGAATTTTCAGCAAAAGGAAAAGAAGAATGGAGTTACAAATGGGATTTCCAGTGCACAGTTACAAGCGATCAAGGAAGAATTAGAGATGACAAAATTTGAATACTTGCGATTACTCGGGGATAGGGACTTAGCTATCACGTTTTTTGAAGATAAGGACAAAAAGATTAGTGATTTGTGTTTACAATTGAGTATGGCTTCCGCAGAGAGAATGATGAGTGCACATGTCATCCCTTCAAGAAATGGGGAAGCGCAACAACTAGTAGAAGGTGTTAATGGCATCGGTCAGGAAGAATTGTTGTCACAGGATTCAAGGTCACCACATTCGGTACAGGACTCAGAACAGCAAAGGGAACTGATTGAAGGAATTAGTGAGGAATCAGTGGTAACAGGAATTGAACCCAAGGAATTCATGGTTGGGTGTAAAAATGTAGAAAGAACCCTCCTGCAGTGTAATGAGTGGAGGGAGAAAACTAAACACGCAAAATTGATAGCTGCTCAAGCAAGAGAGAATTTGCAAAGAATTAAGGTAAGGTATAGGAACAAGGAATCACATACAAATTCAGAACTGACTATTCCAGTGAACACTTTTGAGGATGAACAATCAAACTTACAGTTAGAGTCTCAAACAGTGTTGGTGATTCGGGTAAATGATGCGCCACAGGTATTGAACTCTTATGAGTTTCCTGGTTCTTTGGTTCAGAAGGTTATAATGATTCATAACAATGATATGAAATCAATTTCACCACTGCTACATTCGTTGAGTACCGTTGGTTGCACAAGTCATATCAGGGTATGGATAATAGATGAGAAGTTTAATGAAGAATCCTTGATGAATAATGTTACTCTCTCCCTTTTGACATCTAATACTGAAGCTGGTATTTGGATTTGGGATCTTGGGGTTGGCAACATTGGCAGAGGATTTCACACTAAAGCAAATGTTAGATATATCCGACTGAAGCAGCAAAATTGGGCTAGAGGATTTGGAAGATTGGTTTGGGATACAGGAATTTTGGTTCAGATGACAATAATCAACAGGATGAAATTCAATTGCTTGAGGACAAGCAATTTTGGGACGGGAGGATTTTTAATGTCCCAAATTTGTGTTATTGAATTAATAATATTAATTGTTTAATAATTAATAAGGAAGGTTGAATATTTAAGTATTAGTTCTAATGCTAAACTAATATTTAAATACTGTTATATTACGGGAATCCTTCAACTACTTTTGGCAATAATAAATGGTGGTCTCGTGGAGGGATTTATCATGTTTTGAGTTTGGAGTTATTTTGGCAGATAGTGAGACATCACTGACTCCTTTAGTCAGAGTCCCTGACCTAGTGAAAATTGAGAGGAAAAGACAAACCGCAGTTAGTATTCTTTCGCATGTAAGTGATTTAGTTTAGCGTGGCATAGTGGATAGTAGTTCTGGAATGATTTGGAAGCTACGCGTGTCCTATGTAGAAGGATAATCACTTACGGCTTTTGAATAAGACAAAGTTCAGAATTAGAACTTGGAATCGTGTCCTGAGATGGCTGTCAACGGACGGGTTGAGTCTCGAAATAGCGTGTAATCTACAGTCGAGACGAGTGTTTGTTCAAGTGGTTGTCCTGTGTCATATACAATGATAGACTTCAGGGTGAGGTAAGGACGCGGCTGTAGGGGAATTTTATAGACGTCAGTCACCAGCAACATGACGGGTGAGATGGTGGTGTCCACAGTATCGAAATCACCATTTCCGCGGGCAAGCAATTTATTGGTTTGATTCGATATTTACTCTCTGTGTTGGCTGGAATCAATCCAAGGTGCACCGTTTTATCTTTATATCATTTCTATATCTGAAATTAATCAGTAAAGGAACCCAAATCGATATTTCTTGAATAAATCGATATTTCCAGAATAATGAGTAGTTATTTCTGCAACTGGAGAAATTGTTTTCGCATGGACTGAATTCTTTTATTAAATCATTATACATGGTCAACTATTGTTATGCATATATACATGTTTCGATGGTGTTTCAGTTTGAAAAGTAATTGGCTAGAGTAATATTGTGGACATTGGTTCAATAGTGTTTCCTTATTCTAGAATTAGTATTCGAAACTACACGTGCGTCTGGAACCTTTTCTGAAGTTGCACTCAGAGATACATTCAGAATCCATGGAACTTTACAGATATGAATCATTGTATTCGTACCCTCCGCTTAGATCGAGGGGGGAATATACCAGTACTAAATTCTCTACATATCTGAAGGAAAAGGGCATTAAGCGTCAACTGACTACAGCATATACGCCTCAACAAAATGGGGTTGCTAAACAGAGAAATTGCATCATCGTGGAGATGGTCTGCATTATGTTGAAAGATTGTCATCTAGAAAAAGCATATTGGGCTGAAGCTATTCATACTACAATGTATCTTTTGAATCGTGCACCAACCAAAGCTCTTGATGGCATCACTCCAGAAGAAGCATGGACAGGGGTAAAGCCTTCTATCTCTCATCTTTGTGTGTTTGGTTGCACTGCCTATATGCATATTCCTAAACAGAAAAGAAAGAAGCTTGATGAAAAATCCATGAAATGTATTCTTCTTGGTTATAGTAGTGAGTCTAAGGCATATTGCCTCATAGATCCCAACACAAAGAAGATTTACATTAGTAGGGATGTAATTTTTGATGAGAAGAATGATGTAAGTTCTCCCACACCATCACCCCTTCAAATAGTGCTCCTATTTTCAACATAGATGGGAAAAATGATGGGAATGTTGATAGTCAATCAACACCCACAAATATCAAAAGACCTAAATGGTGTACTAGTACCATTCGTCATGCTAAGCTAGACGGAGTTCCAGACACATCCACATTAGGACCAAGGACTCGCAACATGGCTCACAATGAGGTAAATCTAGCCTTGATGACTTCAGTTGTTGAAAATTTTGAACCATCTACTGTACAAGAAGCACTAAAGTCAAAGCCTTGGAAAGTGGCTATGGATGCAGAGTATCATTCTTTGATGAAGAACACATGGGAGCTTGTTGATCTACCACCTGGTAAGAAAGCTATTGGTTGTAAATGGATATTTAACACTAAGTATAAAGCAGATGGTAGCATAGATGAACATAAAGCTAGACTTGTAGCCAAGTGTTATGCCCAAAAAGAAGGAATTGACTATGAGGTAACATTTGCTCCCGCTACTAAAATTAAAACCATTAGAATGATATTTACTTTAGCTATCCAATTTGGTTGGAAACTATACCAAATGGATGTGAAAAGTGCATTTCTCAATGTAGACCTTAAGGAAGAGGTCTACATGACCCAACCAGAGGGATATGTTACACCTGGAAAAGAAGAAAAGGTATGCAAACTAATCAAGTCCCTATATGGTCTCAAACAGGCTCCTAGAGCCTGGTATATTAAAATTGATGAACATCTGCTACAACTTGGTTTCACTAGGCATGCATATGATCCAAATCTCTACCTCAAGGATCAAAAGGGGGATATTGTGATCATTAATGTATATGTTGATGACTTGGTCATCACAGGCAACTCAGAAGCATTGGTTGAAACAACCAAAAATGATCTCAAAAAAGCTTTTGATATGACAGATCTCGGGCTTTTGCACTATTGTCTAGGCTTAGAGGTATGGCAAACGAATCACCATATCTTTGTATCAAAAAGAAAATATGCCAAGACATTGCTCAAGAAGTTCAGAATGATGGATTCCAAACTTATGTCCACTCCAATGGAATCGGGTTCGCAGTTATCTGCATCTGATACATCTCCTCAAGTGAATGCAACTCTCTATCGAAAAATGATTGGAGGTTTGATTTACTTGACTTACACCAGACCAGATATTAGTTTTGTTGTTAATCATCTATCTAGATTCATGCAAGAACCAAAAATGTGTCATTGGAAAGCAACAAAACGAGTACTAAGGTATATTCAAGGTACAGTAAATCATGGTTTGGAATATAAAAGGAGTGATCAATTTTCCTTGACAGGATACACAAATGCAAACTATGCAGGTTCGGTTGATGATAGGAAATCCACATCTGGATTTGTTTTCTTTCTAGGTTCAGGACCTATTTCTTGGGGAAGTGAGAAGCGAGCCATAGTTTCTTGTTCCTCAACAGAGGCAGAATATCGTGCAGCAAGTGCAGCAATGCGTGAAGCAGTTTGGCTACATCGCATATTAGAAGGATTGGGAGTACCTCAAAATCAATCTACCATTCCTATTGTGAAAATCAGAGTGTTCTAAAGCTTGTTTGTAATCCTGTGTTTCATGAATGGACCAAGCATATTGAAGTTGACTGTCACTTTATACAAGAACATGTTCTAAACAACAACATTGAGCTCCAGTACTGCTCCACACAAGATCAATGTGCCGATATCTTCACCAAGCCTCTTGCACGTGTGAAGTTTGAAATTTTTCAAGATTCTCTCATTAGTACTTTAATGATGTGATGTAAAAAGGGGGGAATTTTGGGTATTCCATCATTTGCTCCACGTGTGGTTGGTTAGTTTATGCTTGTTATGATTTGGTTTGGGTTTGTTATTGTTTAATAGCTTATTTTACGCTATTTGTTAAACCCGTGCATACACGGTTATTGTATTCCTTCAAGTATAAATAAGTCCCTTAATGTAATGCAAAATATTTGATTGCTCCACAAAATCTGATATTATTTGCTCTCAATATATCTATGCTATGGAAAAGTCCTTTAATTTTTAAAAATGTAGTTTTTGATTGTTTTTCTTCAATTTTTTACTTTTTTTTGTAAATCCGGTTTTTTCCCAATTTTTTCAAAAAATTCTACACTTTTGGTTTGCCAATTTATTCCCCAAATGATTAGAGCTCTATGATATTTACATTATAATGTCTATTTTATATGCCATGGCCCATAATGTATTCAAGTATAAAATTATATTTTTTTCCTTGATCTATTACTTAGATATTTTTCAAATTAAATTATGTAAGGGAAACATAATCACATTTTTTTCCGTTGATTACTTTTGTATATTAATTCAAACAAGAGCCCTAGTGGATAATGATTAACTGAAAAAATATGAGAAAGCTTTCTTTTTTTAATTAATTTTATAACTAAAATTCGAAGTCTAAAAAAGTGCTCAAAGCATTTTTGTGATTGAAGTTTAGATATCAAGAATATAATGTTTTATTTGTTTTCCAAGATTGTCTCGAAATTTAAAGGGAAATGACAAATAATGCAAATGCAAACGCAAACTTTGGGTTGAAAAGCCATTTTCAATGATCATAAACTTTCTGAACATTTGACTTAGACTTCAAACTTCAGAATCCATTTGCAAACTATAAATAAAATTCAATAGCACAAGGATAATGAGCCATAAGACTTTTCAATCCAAACTTTGTCATTAATGTGAGAGTTGCAAACACAAAATACAATATGTAAAAATGCTCCACGTGTTAGATCTTGCAAACTAGACTTGTTCCCAAAATGCAAATTGCATTTAAAACTACAATGTATGAAAATGTACTCTACAAACACTATGCAAACAGAATGGTAAACATACCATGCGAAAATGTGTAAAATTGCTTAGTGCTCTATTATATAAAAGCTAAGATACCGATGCGCCTGGGTATATGCTGGATGCGGGAGCGGATGCGTGCAGATGTTGATTCCGGCGCGGATGCCCTGTGGATGCCTGCTAGAAGCGAGGCATCCTTAGGCATCCGGATGCCTCGGATGTACTTCCAGCAGGCATCCACAATGCATCCGGGGGCATCTGCGAGGCACTGTCCAGAAAAACAAAAAAAAACTATTTATTTTTCACTTAAAACATTAAACATGTGCAAATTAGATTTTTTACATCTATTTTTTGCCCCCTAAACCCTAAAAGGAGTTCCGTGTGGTTTTCAAGGTGCTAATTTGGTCTTGGGCGCTGCCCCTCGACCCCGCTGGGGACGCTGCCCCCAGACCCCGCGAGGGACGCTGCCCCCAGACCCCGCTGGGGGCGTTGCCCCCAAACCCCCATTTGATTTTTGAACTACACTACAACTTTGAGTTTGTGCAGTACAACTCATTGTTGAATGACCTTTTAGGGTTCTTTTGTTGAATGAACTAAGTTTTGATTTTGTAGTTCAAATTACATTGGAATCTTGAACATGACTAATTAGTTATTGAACTTATTTCAATTTGAATATTTGTGTCTTTGAAGTTTGAAGTTGAACTATCAAATATGAAATATCTTGAATCTTGATCAATGGTGAAGTATCATACTATCAAATGATTCATTTTTGTATAATTCTTGCATTTCTTTGCATATATAATATATATAGTGTGTGTATATATATATATATATATATATATATATACATAAACGCATCCAGATCCCCCAAAAAAAAATTCCATGCATCCGCGCACCCGCACCCGAATCGGTAACTTAGTATAAAAGACAAAAATCTAAATACTATAATTCATGGGTAAACCATCAATTTGAATAGCCCTCTATGTCTCTATGCTATATAAATGCCTTTAAAATTCAAAAAACAAAGAAGTTTGTCCAATTTTCTCCAGTTTTTTACTTTTTTTTGAAATTCTATTTTTCCCCCTTTTCTCCAATTAAATACTAGTTTATCCAATAAATCTTATACTTTTGGTTTGCCAATTTTTTCCCCAAGATTTTGCTGCTATACTTCATACTTTGGAGGAAGCCTTTACAGATTCACAACATTTTATAATTAATTTTTTTTAAATTATAATGCAAGGTTTTGACAGTTAGTAACCTAACATGGATCCATGAAAATTTTGTGTTAGAAATTTTTCATGATCGTTGTGGATGTGGTCTCCTATCTAGACTCATATTTGGAAACTATTTGCCTCAATATAAGGAAAAAGGTTCTTGGACCAAATTTTCTGTAGAGTACAAGATGATGATCAAGACATATTAAACAATTCAAGGGGATTCTCACATATAATGTTCTTTCCAATCAATACCATTCTAAAACATTGCTTGAAAGCATCATTTACTAATATCATGCAAGGATAAAAAAAAATGACAAAAAATGCAATGGATTCAAACATATGAGAACAAAAAAGAAAGAAGTGCTGCCACATTAATGTCAAAAAGAAGCCATTCTGAAAGACTTAAAGGCATCTGGAACAGAAAATATTAGTATTACAATGAATATAGAATTATTAATTACAGTATTTCACAATGCATGCCTCACACTTCTCCTTCTAAAGTCAAGTTACTTGTAGTCCAAGAAAGATACATTACTTATGTAAGGCATTAATGGAGAACATGGAGATATTAAACACCTGGGGAAAAAGAAATATAACAAAAACCAAGGATAACAATTAGAAAGTAGAAAGAGTTCAACTTACATTCGAAGTCTGGTCAGATATTTTGTCCACATCAAAGAAGACTGCACCAGGGATATGGGCGCTCTGTAAAACCATCAGGAAACCCACTTATTCATATCATACTAAATATATTAATCATACTAGAATCGTAACTTGTGCAAACAATTCATAGGATGCAAAAGTTGACACTTGTTAGAAGAAATTTTCAAGTGAATAATTGCAAAAAATAATCTATACCTGATTAGGAAAGCAAAAAATACAGAGTGCGACTGTGAGATTGCAATGATCAATATACATCAATATCACCTCTGCATGGGCTAAGAAATTACAGATCAAAAGGTTATCATGGAAAGGCATGGGTTTCTGTTTATGTTCGTGTTGCAGGAAGTGACTGCTCACTTATCTAGTAATGGCATGGCCTTGGGTTTCTCCTCAAATCAATTCATTAATCTGAAATCTGACGTGACCAATAACAATGAAAACAGCTCCAAAATGTTCGAATCTTGGTTGGTTAGACAGCAGAAGTCTCCAGTTATATATCTGCTCCCTCACTGTCCAGTTCAAGAAACTTATCTAAGGCTATTAGATTTTTCCCAACCTGGAAGATTTAATAGGAATATGACTGATTTTCACAAGTTTGGATTAAGAAAAAAACTTGGAGGTCAAAGTTAATGGCCCCTATCAGAATCCACTTCTACAGCAAGGGGCTTTACTTTCCTTCCTCTTCAATTTGGACAAGAAAATGATAATTTTAAGAGCAGATCCCGTTTCCTGATCCAACAGCATTTATCTAGACATCTCTAAAGACTTTGAAGTTTGATCTCTTAATGAATTTATCCCACCACTAATCCAGCTTGAGATTGTTTTCCTCTTTTCCTATTGCATATTTGCAAGAAAGAAATTATGATTGAGATAGGTACGAAAACTGGGCAATTTTCAAAATTGAAAACTAAACAGATCCGTTAAATTGGAATAATTCTTGTACAAATATTTGTTCTAGAGTAGATCTAGATAGAAAGCTTCCATGAGCATTACAATCAAGCTGTGTATCAATATTCAATTTTGCCTCAATATTAACGTGGTAGGAGTCAAGCAAGTAGCTCGGGAGCAAGCTCGATGAACTAAACCACCTAGTGATTTCCTCAAATTAAACTTTCATGGTACTTTGAAAGGGAATCCTGGTTCAGCAGTTGCAGGTGTAATTTTGAGAAATGACCAATGTTGTTTTGTTGAAGGTAGTTACTTTTTCTGTAGGTGTCCATTCTAATAATTCTAGCTCATATAGTAACTTTTGCACAGGTTCAATGTGAACATGTTGAAAAGCAGTTCAAGTGGTTCACTTATTCTATTTTTTATTTCACTTTTAACTTTTTAAGGATTAAAGTGAAAGCCTTTTATTTAGCTACTTAAGTCTAATTAAGTGTAGATAAACACTAAAGACTTTGACTTATCTTCCAAGTCATCTCTTGCAAGAGATAAGGATGCTTATTGGAAGACTTAATTTTTAGTTGAATACTATAAAGATAGGAGCGAGAAAGAAGAATGCCATATACAATGAATTTCCATGTAGCTATGAGTTGAACAGCTTGTTGAGGTTTCCTTATAAATTTTTCTAGGCAATGAAAGAATATGTAATTATCTGTGTATCTGCTCTATGATTCTGTGTTTAAGGTTCGACAATTTTAATAATTTCCTTTATTAAACATCAAGACTGCATCCATGTTGCTTGAAACTTTACATGGTATCAGAGCTTGAAGTTAGAAGCAATTCACATGTTGTTTTTGGAAGAAACTGTGTAGGTTTTTAAAGGAAAATCACCAGTTTATTTTTATAAATCTTGACTAACATTGTGTATAAAATTGCACAACTAGTTTTTCTTTAAAAATTTCAGATTTTTTCAAAGGCAAAAATTGCAACAAGCTAAAATCGCATGCAGTTTTTCTGCTGAAAAAATGTGGGCTTTTTTTTGATAAATCATGTCATTCATTTTAAATTCATGCTAGGGCTTGTTTTTAAGTCAACATCAAATTTCTCAAATTATGCAAAGTGTTAAGCCATTTTTTTGCAATCGGTAGAAATTATTGAAGAATATGAGCAGTTTCTAATGTGAATTTTTGTAGACCTAACGGGTGAACAGTAGCAGACCTAAGTGCAGATCTTCAAGGGCAAATTATTGCAAGTTTGAGGATATTTTATGCAAATCTAAGGGCAACTACTTGCAGACCTATGAGCAGAATTGTGAAGGATTTCAGATCTGATAAGAGAATAAGGTCAAACATTCATCATTTCATTATTTTAGAGGTTGGTGCCTCATTTGCAAAGAGATTGATATCTCGTATGTTGGTGCTCAGTAGTAAACTTGTAGTGATTGGTGTCTCCAGTGGGTTGGTGCCTGCGAAATCATTTGAAGGCAATTGGTGCCTATGAAATTTGTAAGAAGTTTTTAATACAAAAGCAATATTTTGCTATGGTTTTCTCCTGCAAGGGTTTCCACGTAAAATCACGTGTGCATCTTGTGTTCCTTTTGTTAGATCTTAATTGTGTGGATGCTTTGTTCATTGCTTTAAGATTTCTAAAATTATAAATTTATAAGTTGGACTTATACTGATTCACCCCCCTCTCAATATGAAAGTGTGTGTGTGTTTTCTTCATCACAATAATGAGGCTGAACAGCTACCTGTAGTTGAACTCGTCTACAAAGCTCCATAGTTGGGTTGCTAAATGTCGAATATAGAAAGAGGCTCTTCAATTGTCATTCAAGCTTTTGACTAAATGAGTCGCCCCAACTTAAAGGAAATATCATGTATAGCTAAAGTTCTTGGCATTTGTTGCAATGTTGAAGTTTTTTTCACGCTCATTGTTATCATGAACATAACAAACTGATGGATTTTCTTACTAATACGGGCGTCCACCTATCTCCTTTTCCATGTTTGGTGGCAAAGCATGTAGAGGCTTCGAATGGTTTGGCTGATATTATTAATTTAGACCTCCCTCTGTGAGCCCTCTATTTTCTCTAGAGGGCATGTTTTGTGTGGACCCCTATCTCCGCCTATGTTATGACATCATTCCGTTTGTGTCCTCCTTTAATGGTCTCTCATTTCCCATGCTCTATTATTATTAACTTTAAGGTTTAAACGTGGAGGAAGCAGGCTTATGTGATGATTGTTTGGCACTAATCTTAAAAGTCAGCTCCTCCCTTTCTTTGTCAGTGTTTCTCTGCTCTATTCTCCACTTCCCTTTGAGGGTTGTGTGGGGACTTCAAAGCTTCCTGTTGCAGTTTTTTTTTTCGCCACAATTGATATGGCTTGCAAGAAAATAGGCTGAAAAACCCTGAACCTGTGGGTCTCTAAGCCTAGTGAAATATATTCTAGCACTGGAAAGTGCTGATGATTCAAGAAGATTGTGCAGTAAATCCTCTATTTCAAGAGGAATTCCTTCATTGTTTGGAGGCAAAAGTCACCGACAACAGGATGCAGAGCTGGGTGCATAGTTTCCTGCCTCCTGAGTATTTAGCAATGAATTCAGTGCAGTGCCTGCTTTCTCATCTCAGTCTACTTTGCAAGATACCCCATGGGTGATGTCAGTGTGCTTAACAAGGGAATTCTCATGGTTTATCATCAGTTGATGGATATGCAATCCCTATGTTTTGATGTTCACTCTTTTCTGCAACATCTCTTGGTTACTCACTCTAAGGGAACACTTGAGGTCACCAGGTTGTCACTCATCCATTGTTGGTTGGAGTCCTTTCCCGTTTAGTTCAGCATAAGGAGGTTATTCCTGGAGTTTATTTCTTTCAATTGGCAGATTATGGTTCTCTGGCTTTGAAAGGTAAAATGTCCTAACTTTATCAGTTCCCCAAGTGGGTTCTTCTGCAAATGGCCGTGGAGGCATAGATAGGTGGGGTGTTTCATCCCTGCCATAAGCTCCTGTTCTTGATAGTCTTCCTAGGCACTTTGTCTTTTTCTCTTGTTGGGGATCATGACTTGTCTGCTAGGGTGAAAGCCATGGTAATGGTTTTTCTTTTTGTATGTTCAATGGCCTTAGTCCCCTCTTCTGATAGGATTTTGAACTTTGATCATTTTGTAACAGCGAGAGGGCCCTTATTAATTCCCTCCTTAAAATACGAAAAAAAATTATATATGCATACCATTTTCCCAAAGACTGACAAGAAACCAAATCCAGGGAGCATTGTATATGTATACCATTTTGTCATATGCCAGGGACCATTGTGCAGACCCTGCCACTCAGACAAAAATAGGAAACTCATCCAACAGAAAAAAGGGAGACAGCCAATCCCAAATCCAATCCTCGGGCAAGTAAATAGCAAATTTTGACCCTGTATGTGACTGATAAAGATCATAGGCAAAAGATATTCAGATTTAAGGAAGACCTAAACACAGCTATTGGTATAAAGACTATTAGGAAAGAGAATCAGATTCATTGTTCTTGAAAACAATTGCCTCCGGCCTAGGATACAGAGAACTCCGCAAAGATGAAGGCGCGTCCTCAACAAATGAGAAGTGAAAGCCCTCCCATGAGTGATAAAACTTGTGCAGCTATAGTTCGAAAAGAAAAGCAAACAAAAAAATAAGAAATTAATTTGTTATACATAGTGGAAAATCTCCTCTGCAAGGAACCAGCTTCACCTCGTGAAGAAATAGAAAAATTAAAGCAAAACCAGCTAATCAGAGGGCAACCAAAAGAAATCAAAGGTCCTCTCAATAAGACAGATGTTGAAGAGGAAGAGGTATATGGCGGTTCCTTGCCATTTCTCTTCAAGAACTTTTATGGTTCATATGACCATAAACACACTTAAATATACTCTATTGCACTCACACTCTAAATGATGAAGACTTAAAAGAACATGAAACCACATTGTCACAGGTATGACATGATACTATGAAGTCCTGAGAAGAAGGAAAGGCCTAGAGGATGGTCTGGAACCTTTGAGGCTAATTCATCCCTTCCCATTATGAAGAAATAGGAAACAAAACTAAAAAAGTGACTTCTTCGGCTTGAGCAAAATATTTCAATTGCACAGTAAGTAGCCAATTCTAGTTCAAAACTTGGTTTGGGTTCACAGCTTTGGTTTGTGGATCCAGCAGTCTTTTTGGCGGTTGGGTTCATTTTGGGTTCATCTGGTATTTTTTGGGCTCATCCATATACCAAAACCAAATTTAAATTATAACATAAAATTTTTAACCAATAAACAGGGATAAGAACATAACATGCATTTAATAAACAAAACAACCCTAAAATAATAAAATACATAAATTAATATGTGGCTTATATGAAAAGCTTAAACCCATTTGTGTGGACTCCCAAGGAGAGTACAAAAATAAAAAAATCAACTCCATAATTAATGTGTTGGACGCTTAAAACTAAAAGCTGTAAAAAGTAAAGCATGCATTGTTTTTAATAATGTGAAGCCACTAAATTCTAATACTCCAAAAAAACCTAAAGAGGCTCAAACAACTGATGGACAAATTTAAAACAGTGACAACACCAGATAATAACACCTCTAAAACTTCATCCACCTTCATCGGACTAGTGAATAGATGAAGGAGAAGCTTTGGAGAACGATGTTGCCATTAACAGAGAAACTGTCTATATTCTCACCACTTTTTTCTTGGATTCTTCGCTACAATGGTGCCATTTGTACAAGTCCCCAGCCATTAATTGAGAAATGGCAAGGTCCAAAAGGATGCCTGTTAAATCTGACAAAAAAAGAGTGATTGATAAATGAAAAAAAAAATTAGTAAGGTGGCTAAACACACAATGGGTTCGCTCCAGGTTTATCATGGTTCCGTCTAAGTTTACTGGGTTCATAAGGGATGAGCCCACAGTTAATATCACACCCCCAGTCGACATCTGAACACAGATTGACCTGGATTGCAAACCAGATATGCACTAGACCCAGATCCGGGGGTAACACTAGTGACCAGCAACAGAGGATAGGATGTAAACAAGTCGAAAACTGACAAATCCAACCCCGCATATTATATATGCTACTGCAAAAGTTCTCCAATACAACATAGTTCAGGAACTACTTCCAAGATCAGAAGATGAAGCAATACTACTTACTGATACAATGAACAAGCTGTTGGATTCAATTGTGAATGCTGGAAACCTCAAGTGGTCATAAATATGTCCATTGCACTCTTACAAAGGCATCAATGGGCACATGTACTCCAGCTGAGTGTAAGGGGTAGTATGAAGAATAGAAGCAAAAAATTTCTCGGGAATAACTCAGCAAACTAATAGATAAAAAAAAATTTAGTTATCTGGAAAAACTCTAGAGGCGTTGATATAAACCCAGAATGTTCTTGATTATTCTGAAGAAGAGGTTTGGCTTATAACATTGCTGATTTCAGTTGACATAGAAAAGCACAACCCCTTGTTGCTTAAGTTTTTCCAGACTGGGTATTTCCAGAGCATATCATGTGTCCCTCATCTTGCATGATGTTCTTTTGTGCTGCTTACTTGATCAATAATCCACTTCCTCTGTGTGGTTTTCATTTACAGCACTTTAAGCAAATTTTATAATTGTAACCAATGATGATTTCAATTTTCAAGCATATTTTTGAGTTTACAACTGTAATTGGAAGTAAAAATCACAGACACACAAGTTAAGGCACTAGCATACTTCTGCTATTACACCACTGAATTTGTGCAGGGTAAAAATAACGTGTAGGCAGTAGCATATGAAGCTTAACATCTGATTCATGGCATTTTATGTAAGTGTATGGACAAAGTACAAGTTGCAAATCGAATAAAAGATATAAATGACAACTCGTAGCTGTGTAACACATCCATTTTTGGTCTTATGTATATTTGTTTCAGTAGCAATTTTCTTTAGATCAGCATTTTAAATCTGTTTTGATTCTTTGAAGACATTGGAATATTGTATGTATGTGCGTGTGTGCGCGTGTCTTAATAGCAATTCTAAGTTTGACTGTTATATAGATTTTTCCATCTTATGAACCAGTTATTCATGTTATTGGTATATCCAGGAATTTGTAAGCTCCTCTGTATTAAAAAAATCATTTTTTCAGTTTAAGAAATGAATCACAGATCAAAAGAGAATACTTTATGGATACAGAAAGTTGGAACATAGAATTTAGATATATTTGATAGCATGAGTTTTGACCTGTATCCCTAGCATGCTCATGGTAAACATTTTAGCATTATTTACCAAAAAGACACATTCTTGACAAGAAATTAAACCTGAAATTCTTGCAGTGGATTTCTCTGCTCATTTGGCATGTACCAAGATGCATCTACAACCTGCAAACCTTAAAGAGGTCAGAAAAAAGTTTAAATTACAAAATAAATGTAAATTGACAACCAGATATTAACATTTCTATGAATTGACTTTTCTATCTTCATGTTATCAGCTGTAGAGTTCACATTTACTTTCCTCCTCCAAAAACATGTATTAGAAATCAATACAATCACTAATTCTCAAGAAGCATTTATATGAAGTTTGAAATGTGTTTTATTGAAAAAAATGTATTGTGATGAGCAAAGAAACTCCTTTTAGGTTTTCTACCTGAACTAGACCTGGCCATTCAACTTTGAGGCAAACATTAGACATCAGTTCATCCCCTAGAAGTAATGTAAATTCAACAAAAATATTTCTTGATCATAGAGCAAACTTTTCCTCTTTCTTTACTGGAGATATCCAGTATCCAAAACTATGAGAGGATGAACACAACTATGAGACAACCACTGCTACAACTGTGAAAGGAATGATTGCCACAACTAGTGAACACAATTTTAGCCAATTCTTAATTGTTAGCCTCATGTTCATAAAGACTATCACTAGTGTTGGATGCTTATCAATAACTTCATAGCCTGAACTATTTCATCCTTGTCCATGGGCTCAGAAAACTCTTTAGGTTCCACTAACCAATTCTTGCTATCTGATTCATAAAGCTCGATGTGGACTGAGAAGAGAATCCTCAATAGATTTCCCACAGTGTGTTTACCATAAGCCCGGATACTGATCACTGAAGGCATATTATATTTCTGCTTGTTTGAAAGTATCAAGAGTTGTTGGGGCTTCTTCCATGAACCACTGTTATATTCCATAACAAAACTTCTTGATTTGAAATACATTCAACCACAACAACTGGAAAACATATGAAAGATCTAAAAATTAGCCTACTAGAAACTTCTGTAACAGTATAGATTTGAATCTGAAATTATAGAAAGCTAAATAAAACTCATATTTATAAAACTGTAAAGAAGCAGAGCTTTTGCATTTTAAAAAATAGATATGAACCATAGATAGAAAATAAGAAAAGTTTCTTGAGAAGGTATAGATGCCAAGTGCTAACACATGCCTAATCTAAGAGCAGTATGTATGCTGCACTTGGATACAAACAGTCTTTGGACTGGGCAGAATTGTTTCCCTCCAAACATGCTCCTCCACTATCTAATAACGTATTTGTAACATTTTTCCACTGGAACTCTTCTGGCTCTCGTTAATGAGACAATTTCTGTTAATGTTTTGAACCAGAATATCATAAATAAATAACAGATAGAACAAAACACAATCAACACCAGAGATCAGCATTGAATAAACTTTTCTGTGGAATACAGATAGACACCCGGTACAAAACAAGGAACCGTCGGCAGTTAAGATGCCAGACGTAACACCACTCCTCATAAATACAATCCACTCGGAACTTAAACACGAGTCATCGCATAATAAGAATAAACAATAATGAAGGAAACCGCTGTCAAAGAATGATGATCACCGTTAGAGATTTCAGTCCGATGACTCACGCACATCGTAACAATATAGTTGGGCAGGGACGGTTGAGAAAGGACGTCGATTCACCTACAGCAAAATACATAGCCTTCGAAACAAAGCCCAAAAGATAGTATTCACAGTCACGACAGAATCTCAGCTGGAAGACTTGAAACAGCACCCAAGGACACATAGCCACAATGATGAAATACATCGCATAGGATAAAGCTGAGAACGGTAGAGAGCCAGCATCACAAATAATCGAACCAAAGAGTGAAAATACAGAACAGCACGGCATACACAAACTGAGACGGCTTGAGAACACCTTTTAGAATCATCGCAAGTAATAGTGATTTCTCCTGCAGCTATAAAACATTAACACTCCCTCTTAGCAAAGGAGAAATCATTTATATGTCATGGAGTCTCTCACATGACAAACACAATGGCTACACCCATAAGTGCTGATAGCAAAACTTTATCACGGATTCTCTCAACGTGATATCGTCATCTCAATATGACGTTCACCATGGCTACTCCCAGAGGGTGAGTAAACACAAGTGCTAAGTCATGGAGTCTCTCACATGACATCCACCATGGCTATTCCCAGAGGGTGGATCCACCATGGCTACTCCCAGAGGGTGGTCAAAGAGAAGAATGCATTAACAAGGGCTTGCACCTCAATCTTCTCTCACAGAGAAGAATGCATTAACAAGGGCTTTCACCTCAAATTTCTCCCTCTCAGAGAAAAATGCATTAAAACACATAAAAAGAACAACTGAATGTTGAGACTCCCTCTCAGCAGGGGCAGCATACTCATAGCTTTGATTGTCACAATAAATTACAATTGGCTCCAATGTTTGATCAAACAATGAGCTTTTGATGCTTCTCGAGCTTGTTGATCCTCTACAAAGGACTTGGCACTCTCCCTCTGCACACAAGCTCCCTTTGAATCTTATTTCTTCTTCTTCAAAGAAACTGATTAAAAAAACAATCTGTATAGATTCTTTCTCTTCAATGAAGTTATGTGCCATCAACTCAGTCCCATGGCTGCAAACAGTATCCTCATGACTTCCTTACAAGATGCATAAAGCTCTTATTTCCTTGAATTCCTTATGTAATCTCTCATCATATTGTTGCTTCTCGATTTGTCCTGGAAGCAATTTAGGGAGATTAGTAATAGACTCAATCTATGTCCCAAAGAAAAAAATACAGACTAATGCTAGAAGAATAAATGATTCACTATTGCATGAATTAACTACACAAAATTCATGATCAATATTCAAAGGTAAAATCATAAAATACTTATCTCTACATAATTCTCAGTGGTTTTGACAGCGTTCTCTATTGATTCCTCTTGAATGGGTTTACTGCTTTGCTACCTGTTAACTCCTATGTACAAGACATACGCACTAAATATCACTCTTTTCCAGCGGATGTTAAGGAGCCACTGCAAGTTGTCGTTCCAAGAGACCTCCGCTCTTCACCATGCACCTCCAGGTGATACGCCTTATAACATTTTAGCAAATATTTCTTCATGACTGAAGTCTGGAACTTGCACCAAAGGCAGACTTTACAAGAGGGAACCTAACATGAAGCGGCTGACCAGAGAAGACCTTTGTTCAGACAAACACTTAGCCATACATTCTCCTTATGCTTAAATAAATCTAGTTTAGGATCTTTCCTTAAACCTAGCTCTAATACCATGTTAATGTTTTGAACTAGAATAGCATAAACAAATAAGAGATAGAACAAAACACAATCAACACCAGAGATACCCTAGGAAAACCCTCCTACTTGAGGGAAGAACCCAGCCACACCAAAAAATACTCATTTATTGAATGCTCAAAAACAAATACAATGTACTCAAGCTTATGATTGTTAACTCTTAACAATCAATCTGTAATGTTCCTGGCTGGCTGTTAACAAACTTATCTGCCGAGTTTCGTAGAGTAGGATGGTTTTCTTGTTTAAGATTCAAGTAGTGTGATTGTATTCAACTCTAATTTAAATCCTCAATGTTTGGCACAGAAAATACATAAAGATAAATTCACACATGGCACTACTGCTGGAACTATGTCAATTTTGAATTCCCACAATAATAGACGTATTTGCAATAGAATGACTTTAACGGTATTACGGTTCATGAACGTTTAATAACAAAACGTAATGACAGCTCGAACATATAAATTGATTATCAAATTTCCTTCCAGATTGATTACAAAGCAAATAGATAATGTAATGTGAGTCATGACCGAACTTGTGCACCTCGTATTATTGCTTGAGAGTTACACCAGGCAAGCTTCCATCTCAAATGCGGCCTACTATCTGCAGTCGCGGCTAGTTGAGTTACGCCATAAACTTGCTAACGGATACCGCTGATGCGGATGGCTCAGACCCGATCCTTTGCCGCATTCACTCCTCTTCCCGTCAAGACTCAATGGCTCGGACTAGCTGGTGGTTTAGTGCTACCGCGGCCAGTGCGTGGAACTGCAGTTATGCTGCCACTATACTCGAGCGCGGGGTGTATGTCTGCCTCCTTCGCGATTTACTGTTGTCTGCGACACCAGTCCAAACCCACAGTAATGCAGTCCCTTCTCCGCAATGGTTAATAAATCCGTCGGGCTTTCTATGGTGAATGGTTCTACATGATTCCTGTAGGTCTACACTCCAACAGCTCCAGTCCAGATTTCCAATGTCCCTATCTTCCGAGTGTATTGAGTCACTACTGCAATTTATTCTTCTTCGATTCCAGTATTAATCGAGTTTCTTCAGAGCTGTGAAATAATGCTAATAAGAACTTACTTGTTGAGCACAAATATGAAATTTGTGTGATTTCACCACAAATGAGAAATGTTGGGGCTACGTCCAATTTCTCCAAATTCTCAAGGGGTTACGTCCTCAAGAAATCAGTCACATTCAAGCAACCAACTATAAAACCTTTAATTTATAAATTCTCATGGTGTCTTTCCCAAGGAAGATCTCCTTCCTTTATAACCTCAAAATGAGAGTCATTACACCAAACTAAGCAATGTGGGATAAAAGCAATTTTGTCATCTAGTCACTTAAAGTACTTTGTCTTTTAGTCACTTAAAGATATAACATTAAAGTGACTTCACAATATTACTTATGCAATAAAGTAATCCAACTATAGAGACTGAGCTCAGACATTAAATAAATGCCCATGTAACCATGTGACTGACTGGCATCCTCTGTAAAGCAGCCATTAGCCTATCCAGATGGCTAGATAGGCTAATCAGGCATAAAATGCACTACTGCAAGTAAGGGGACATTATAGTCCTCCCTTCCCGGGATTGCTTGCCCTCAAGCAATCTCAAAGTTGGGTGTTGCAGGATAGACTCACCCTCCCAAGTGGCATCCTCATATGGCAAGTCTTTCCACCGGATCAAATACTCACGAACAACCCTGTTCCGCAGTTTTCTTTCCCTGACCTCAATAACCTCTGCTAGAACCAAAGCCAGTTTACCCTCCTCATCTAACCAAGGTAAACTACCCGAAGCTACTACCTGTTGTCTGATTGCCTTGTTGAGGCAAGAAACGTGGAAGACGTTGTGAATCCTGCTATCTGCCGGAAGCTCCAACTTGTAGGCCACCTCGCCAACTCTCCTCGAGATGCGATAAGGGCCATAAAATCTAGGCCTGAGCTTCTCTGATCCACTCTTCTTCAGCGAGCTCTGTCGGTAAGGCTGTAGGCGGAGGTAAACCATGTCCCCTGTCTCAAAGTTCCACTCTACCCTGTGATGATCAGTGTACATCTTCTACTGATTTTGTGCTCTCTGAGTATTCTCCCTGAGAGAACGGAGAATGTCCTGGTGATCCTGTAACCAGTCACTAGCTATCGGAGCCCTGCTGTCCTGTAAAGCCAAATCTATGAAAAATAGTGGCTCGCTGTCATAGAGTGCCCTGAATGGCGACATGCCTATGGTCATATGATAAGTGGAGTTATAACAAAACTCCCCCAAGTATAGCCAACGGACCCATGCTCTTTGCTGCCCCGATACATAGTTTCTGAGGTAGCCTTCCACCCATTTATTCACAATCTTTGTCTGCCCATCTGTCTGTGGGTGGTAACTGGTACTGGGAGTCAGCTCCATGCCTGCCAACCTGAAAAGTTCCTGCCAGAAGGTGCTAAGGAACTTGTTGTCCCTGTCGCTCACAATGGTCTTAGGGAGACCATGCAGTCTAAAAACCTCACGAAAAAATAATTCTACTACCTGTGAAGCTGTCCAGTCTGTTGCAATGGCAAAGAAATGAGCGAACTTGGTGAGTCTGTCGACCACCACAAAAATATTGTCCTTACCCTGCACTTTCGGCAACCCAGTGATGAAATCCATAGAAATACCCTCCCATTTCTGAGTTGGAATAGGAAGGGGCTGCAACAAACCCGCTGGATGAGTGTGCTCTGACTTGTTCTGCTAACAAGTCTGGCACTCCCTAACATGCTGGAGGACATCGTCCTTGAGGCCCTTCCATGAGAACCTCTCCCGGATATACCTGTAAGTCTTAAAGAACCCTGGATGCCCTGTTGTAGGAGTGTCATGCACAACTCTCAAAATCATAGCCTTCAGCTTCAAACCTGGCACTAGGTAGATCCTGTCCTTGTAGAGGATGATATCATCAATTACCTTGTACCTGTGATCTAGAAGCTGCCCATCCAAAATCTGACATGTTTGAATATCCTTAGAATACTCAACCAACAAGTGGGATTTCCAATCTGCGGAAATCTCAGATAGAACACAACAAGTTACCTCTGAAGGTCTCCTGGAGAGTGCATCAGCTACAATGTTATTCTTGCCCTTGACATACTCAATGTCAAAGTCATATGCATGTATCTTACTAACCCATTTCTGTTGTCTCTCGTTGAGCTCTTTCTGTTCCAGGAAGTATCGCAAGCTGTTGTGATCCGTTTTAACTGTAAACTTGTCACCCACCAGGTATTGCCTGAATTTAGCTAAGGTGTGCATGATGGCCAACATCTCTTTGTCATACGTAGAGTACAACCTCTCATTGTCCCTGAGTTTCCTGGTCTCATAAGCTATGGGGTGCCTGTCCTGCATCAGTACTACGCCTATCCCAATCCCTAAAGCATCACATTCAAGAATAAAAGGACGAGAGAAATCCGGTGGTACTAGAACCGGGCATGTGCTCATGATAGTCTTGAATCTGTCGAAGACTATCTCAATATCACCTGTCCACCTGAAAGCCCCTTTCCGAGTGAGATCGGTGAGGGGTGCAGCTGCCTGAGAGAACCCCTTTACGAACCTCTTGTAGTAAGAGCATAAACCAAGGAATCCCCTCAACTCTGAAACATTCCGCGGTGGCGGCCAATCCAGGATTGCCTGTATTTTCTCCTGATGGACCTTAACTCCATCTACCCCTAGCACATGTCCCAAGTAGAGGATCTCGGTCAACCCAAACTCACACTTGGATTCTTTAGCAAACAGAGACTGATTCTCCATGATGCTCAGAATCTCCTCCAAGTGTCTCAAATGCTCGTTCCATGTCTTGCTGAAAACCAATATGTCATCAAAGAATACTAATACACTCTTGCGCAGCTGTTTTTTGAAGATATGATTCATGCAAGACTGGAATGTAGCCGGAGCATTAGTGAGCCCAAATGGCATCACTAGAAACTCGTAGTGCCCGTAATGGCAGCGCAACGCTGTCTTATGTACATCCTCTTCACGGACACGAATCTGGTGGTACCCTAATCGAAGATCTATCTTCGAGAAGTAGACTGCCCCGTGTAACTCATCTAGCAGCTCATCAATCCGGGGAATAGGGTACCTATTCTTAATGGTCCTCTTATTCAGTGCATGGTAATCAATAGACATGCGAAGAGTACCGTCCTTTTTCTTCACTAATAACACTGAAGAAGCGAAGGGACTACAACTAGGCCTTATGTGTCCCATTTCCAGGAGCTCCTTTATCGTCTTTTTTATCTCTTCCTTGTAGTGCCTTGGATGACGATAAGGTGTAGTAATAATAGGCTTAGCGCCCTCCTCCATCTCTATGATATGCTCAAATCCCCTGTCTGGAGGTATGCCAAGCAGAATGTCCTCGAAAACCTGTTTGTGCTTGTCAAGCACCTGTTGAATATCAAGGTGAACCTGCTTCCCTGAATCCGGTGTGGGTTTTGTGGATACGAAGCACTAGGCTGCCCACTCCATGTCGCTATGTCTCATGATGGCCTCCATCCTATGAGTGGATACTAATCTAGGACTGCCATCTAGCATGGCCTTAAGACCACCTGTTGATCACCCTGTATAAACTCTAATTGTTTCAGCCTGTGATCAATGGTGTACCTGCCTAGGGTCTGCAGCCACTGCATACCCAATATCGCATCCAGACTATCCAAGTCAATAACATAAAAATCTGCCTCTAGAAGGTAATCTCCAAAGTGTATTGGGAGACCAGAGATCTTTCCTGTACAACTCAATAAACCCCCTCCTGCTACCTTGACCTCAAACTCTGGAATGTCATCTACCTGTAGCCTTCTCCTGGAGACCATACCTGTGCTTATAAAGTTTTGCATAGCACCTGTATCTAAAAGGCATACAATCCTCTGCCCTCTAACTACTCCTTTCAAACGAAAGGGGTGACATGTAGGAATCCCTAAAAGGGATGCTAAGGTAACCGGGGGCTGCTCATGGGGGGCTTTCTTCTTCTTCCCTTCTGATGTTGGCTAAACCTGAGTCTCCTCATCGCTGTCATCCTCATCACTGCCCTCACCCTGCTCATACTCATCCTCAGAAGCTACCTCAATATAGTGAAGTTTGCCTTTCTCAAGGCACCTATGATCTGGAGTCCAAGGCTCCCTACAAGTAAAGCATAACTTCCTCCTCAATTCATTTCTAGTTTCAAAATCCAACCTAGGAGGTGCACTCTTATTCTGAATTTTACCTTCCTGGAATGAAGAGGACCCCTTGAAGGGTTTCTTAGGTGGCTGTAAAATGGAGGATGGTGAATCCAAATCGTGAGCTAACTTAATAGAATCATCCAAGGTGTCTGGTTTGAGAACTCTAACCAGCCCTCTATATTTGTCATACAAGCCCTCAATGAATAGCATTACCTTCCTTTTTCTGTCATATCTGGAACCATGATGGAGATCCTCTGAAACTCATCAATGTAATGTTCCAAAGATCCACTCTGTTTGAGCTGAGCTAGCTCCCTGTAATATACCTCTATGTCTTTCCTGTCAAAACGAGTGATCAATCTCGTGCTGAAGATCTCATAGGACGCAATCAGTCCGTGATCCTGGGTGACAAGGCCATGATGCCACCAATCATACGCAGCCCCCTCTAGATGCATAGTGGCAAATTTAATTGCCTCAGTCTCTGACATAGGCTTGAGGGTCAAGAATGTATCGAGCTTGTGGATCCAAGCTCTAGCGGAAGTCCTACCACTGCCATCGAACGTAGGAAGAGTCAACTTGTTCATGGCTTGTTTCAAATCCTGGTTCAGACCCCTGGGTCTCCTATCGTGTTGGGCCTTGCCAAACTCTCTCTTTTGTGCCATATATTGAACAAAGGTCAAATCAGCTTTGACATGAACGGGTAACATGTCCCACTCATCGTGCATAGTCATAACATTCTTTGGAAGAATGCCTGCTGTATCCGGTTGTGCCACCTCCTCCTCTGCAACATTCTCCGCGAATGTAGGCATGAGGGGTCTGTCTGTAGTACGTGTGGGAGCTCTAGTAGCTCTAGGAGATCCTTCTCTACTGCTACCACCACTGTGTTGGCTAGGGGACCTCCTAGCTATAACTGACAACTGTTGGATAACCCCTGTGAGCTGTTGTAACACATTAACCATACGGTCCTGCCCAACACGTATCTGCTTCATTGTATTCCTGGCTTCTCTATCTGCCTCATCAGTCATGTTCCCACCTGGAATAGTTTGTTCCAAAACAAACTCCTCGTTTTCTGTATGACTGGTCTAGATGTCAACCTGTACGAAAGAATCTGTCAGTTCCTGCTCAACCCTGTTATGTCTAAACTCGAGTACCTTGTGCCTGCTATGCATGTCTGGCTAGTATGGCTACTGTTTTAATCAACTAAAAACTGAAAATGATGATCCCACTAGGATGGCAAGATCAATGGCTCTAACACCACTGTAATGTTCCTGGCTGGCTATTAACAAACTTATCTACCGAGTTTCGTAGACTAGAATGGTTTTCTTGTTTAAGATTCAAGTAGTGTGACTCTATTCAACTCTGATTTAAATCCTCAATGTTTGGCACAGAAAATAAATAAAGATAAATTCACACATGGCACTACTGCTGGAACTATGTCATTTGGAATTCCCACAATAATAGACGTATTTGCAATAGAATGACTTTAACGGTATTACGGTTCATGAACGTTTAATAACAAAACATAATGACAGTTCAAACATATAAACTGATTATCGAATTTCCTTCCAAATTGATTACAATGCAAATAGATAATGTAATGTGAGTCATGACCGAACTTGTGCACCTGGTATTATTGCTTGACAGTTTACACCAGGCAAGCTTCCATCTGAAACGCGGCCTACTATCTGCAGTCGCGACTGGCTGAGTTACACCATAGACCTGCTGACGGATACCGCTGATGCGGATGGCTCAAACCTGATCCTTTGCCGCATTCACTCCTCTTCCCGTCAAGACTCAATGTCTCGGGCTAGCTGGTAGTTTAGTGCTACCGCAGCAAGTGCGTGGAACTGCAGTTATGCTGCCACTATACTCGGGCGCGGGGTGTATGTCTGCCTCCTTCGCGATTTACTGCTATCTGCGACACCAGTCCAGACCCACGGTAATGCAGTCCCTTCTCCACAATGGTTAATAAATCCGTCGGGCTTTCTATGGTGAATGGTTCTGCGTGATCCCTGTAGGTCTACACTCCAACAGCTCCAGTCAAGATTTCCAATGTCCCTATCTTCCGAGTGCATTGAGTCACTACTGCAATTTATTCTTCTTCGATTCCAGTATTAATCGAGTTTCTTCAAAGCTGTGAAATAATGCTAATAAGAACTTACTTGCTGAGCACAAATATGAAATCTGTGTGATTTCACCACAAATGAGAAATGTTGGGGCTACGTCCAGTTTCTCCAAATTCTCAAGGGGCTACATCCTCAAGAAATCAGTGACATTCAAGTAACCAGATATAAAACCTTTAATTTATAAATTCTCATGGTGTCTTTCCCAAGGAAGATCTCCTTCCTTAATAACCTCAAAATGAGAGCCATTACACCAAACTAAGCAATGTGGGATAAAAGCAATTTTGTCATCTAGTCACTTAAAGTACTTTGTCTTTTAGTCACTTTATAAAATAAAGTAACTTAAAGTTATAACATTAAAGTGATTTTACAATATCACTTATGAAATAAAGTAATCCAACTATAGAGACTGAGTTCAGACATTAAATAAATGCCCATGTAACCATGTGACTGACTAGCAGCCTCTGTAAAGCGGCCATTAGACTATCCAGATGGCTAGATAGGCTAATCAGGCATAAAATGCACTACTGCAAGTAAGGGGACATTACACAATCAATAAGCCCTATTCACAGTTTGATCACTTTTGTTATGCACACACAAAACATACGGTGCTGCAAGTATCTCACAGATACTTTTAAACAATAAAAATGATTTACGCTAATAATATGATCAGATACCGATCATTCAATAATCCACAGTCATATGCAGTGCTCACTGTAGTAGAAGATAATCACTTTCTACAGCCATAAAACTTAACATATGCATCCCCTGCTGTCGTTCTGCCTGAAGCAAGAATACAATGCAATTTCCTCTCTGCACACACGGTTTATACAACCGAAACTTGATCAGCATCGAATAGACTTTTCTGTGGAATACAGATAGACACCCGTTACAAAACAAGGAACCGTCGACAGTTAAGATGCCAGACGTAAAACCACTCCTCATAAATACAATCCACTCGGAACTTAAACACGAGTCATCGCATAATAAGAACAAACAATAATGAAGGAAACCGCTGTCAAAGAATGATGATCACCGTTAGAGATTTCAGCCCAATGACTCACGCACATCGTAACAATATAGCTGGGCGGTGACGGTTGAGAAAGGACATTGATTCACCTACAGAAAAATACATAGCCTTTGAAACAAAGACCAAAAGATAGTATTCACAGTCACGACAGAATCTCAGCTGGAAGACTTGAAACAGCACCCGATGACACATAGCCACAATGATGAATTACATCGCATAGGATAAAGCTGAGAACGGTAGAGAGCCAGCATCACAGATAATCGAACCAAAGAGTGAAAATACAGAACAGCGCGGCATACACAAACTGAGACGGCTTGAGAACACCTTTTAGAATCATCGCAGGTAATAGTGATTTTTCCTGCAGCTATAAAACATTAACAATTTCTACTGAGACCACAAGACTGACCCCAATGTAACCACAAAAGGTCACAATAAACCAAAAAGATATGCCTAATACAAACAAATCCTAAAGGGCCCTGTTAAGTGAAGTGCACTATTAAAAATATCATAATACTGAGTAAAAAGCTTTTGGAAAAAACTATCTAGAAGATTTTGCATCAATATTTTAAACCACACTCCATGATCCATAAATTTTTACCCTGATAATGGTTCACAGTGTGATCTAAAACATTGATACCAAAACATCTACTGCAACTTTTGTGAAGGGCTTTATACTCCTATTTTGTGGACCATGAAAACCTTATATTCTTACTTTCATTATGCTTACAAAAACGTTCAAAACATCTGTGCAGGGGGTCAAATAATAATACCTTATATTCTTACTTTCATTATGCTTACAAAAACGTTCAAAACATCTGTGCAGGGGGTCAAATAATAATGTAGTGGATTTATGGCAGAATATGAAGGTCGCAGAAAAGAAGGTTGGTTATATTAATGCATACCAACATCAATGTTGCCCATCTAGAGAGGTGAAGTTGCTACAAGTGCATAAAGTTGTGGAGAACCCGGCCAACGGACCAGTTTGGTACTCTCTCCTTGTTTCTGGTCCATGTTCTAGTTGTTGGTAGTATTTTGGCAGAGTTGGTCTACTGTCTTTTGAACAGAGAAAAATATTAAGCTAGTATTATCCAATTGACTGATTTCTCATAAAATTCTCAAAAGTTATGTTCACCAGCTGGCAAAGCACTTTAAAAATATTAACCAGTTACTAATTTCCTATGTAAAATACACATAAATTTATTGGATTCGCCAAATTCATATTAATTAATGATTAGAGTATAATTTTTGTTTGTTCAAAATAGAATTACTAGCCAACTATTCTATAACTACTAGAACTATCCCCTTCCTTTTAACTCCCCCCCCCTCCTCCCAGACCCTGATGTGACCATTATCATACAATTGTAGCTTTGTTGTAACGTCCTTGACAAATATTTATGCTAGTATACCTTTATCCCTTGCAAGATATATAATTTACGTGATATGCTCTGATACCACTAAATTGTCCCAAGCTAAGTGAAATGCAAATATTCAATAAAATCTTCTGCAAAATTGTTTTTGAGAAGCTGCCTGATATACCTTACAATAGGGTGAATATTAAACAAGTTTAGTAATATTTTAGTCAACACCAAACAAACCCTAACATTCACACCAATGTTAAATAGCAACATTGACAACTCAAAAGTATGCTTCAGAGTCCACACTTCAAAATATTCCCCTAAAATGAATTAATGTTTACAGTTCAGGATTGTTTATGGTTCAGGATTATAAGTTTCAAACTTCAACATTTTAGTTACAATGAAAACCCTAATCGATTTCTGCTCAACAACCCAAAAAATCTGCCTTACATCCATGCAAATAACATTAAACCCTAAACTATTGCACAATAAAAAAGATGTGTGGCGGACCGTGGAGCAGATGTGCAAACACACCACATGGTGCAACAAGCAGATACCCAGTCATTTCACCCAGGGATAGGCAAGTGGCAAAACCAGATGACAAGTGGAAGGCAAACTGGCAAACATCCCTGCTTGTGCCACTGGTGCCAATGCCATTTCACTTGGCACAGGAAGACCAGACTTGGGGTTTGGGGGGAAGCTAGATGCTCAAAAGTATCAGCAAAAGAAATCATATAAAGTCAATGTTCGCAATGGGGGGTTTTGGGAGAAAAGCACCAACCATGGCAAAGAGGAGAGGAAGACAAATATTTTGAAAAAACTAAATAGCAAAGTGATGAGAATGCCATCAACCACCGGCGCCCTAGTCATGGAGACACTGAAAGATTGAGCATTGATTGTAAAATGGTGCGGTGAGGAAAGCTCCTACGCAAACATTGTGGCATGGTTGATGAGCAAATTAGAAGGAAAGGTAAGCATCAAAAGCCTTTCAAACGATTTCTTTATCATTGAATGCATTAATCCTCTCCTAAGACAAGAAATTCCCCATGGCAATCTGCTCTTTTATGAGGGCGCTAGCTTTCATTGCATTGATTGGAGGCCTAATTTAACCCAACAACCGACCACGTTAAGAAAAAATATATGTGGGTTAGTTTGTTAGATCTCCTAACCGAATATTGGGATATAGAAGCCTTAAGATTGGAGACGCTTTGGAATCATTTCTAGTGGTGGAAGACAATTTTCTCAACGGGGAAATTAAGAATAGGGCAAATTTGTATACAATAGACTTGGATTTAGGGCTTTTGGAGGAATTGGAGATCATATCTAAATTTGGAAGATGGCATCAAAAAGTGGCAAAGGAAAAGGGAAAGGTTTTAGGTCAATGCCTCTTGAGGAAAACCATCGAGACGAGAAGTTTTGGATAGGAGGCGGATGCAAAAATAGCGAGTGAGGAGAATAGTGATGAAATTCCGAAGGACAATGGGTCACCAATACATTTGTGTTGGAGCAAGTATTGTTTGCCAAAGGCTGGCACCTTTTCATGGACCACGCTTCAAGGGAGAATTTTGACAACAGATAGATTTTGTAAGTTGGGCTTTCATGAACCCTCAAGATGAGCATTATGCAAGAATCATGAGGAAACAATTGGTCATCTTATTAGGGTGCCCCTATTCACAGGAATGTTGGCATTGGCTCTGTGCAAAACTAGGTTGGAAGAGTGCTTTGCCAAATGATATTCTTAGTATATTTCAGTTTTGGCCAACCACCAAGAGATCGGCAACTTATGAATGTATTTGGATACTAAGCCCCTCCATTCTCATTTGGGAATTGTGGAAGGAGAGGAACAATAGGGTTTTTAAGGACCAGGAAATGTGCCACACATCGCTCCAAAATATTATAGAAGCTTCGATCATTGAGATTGTGAATTCGAGGAATTCTCATTTTTGCCCTAAGAATGTAAACTTCACAGAGTGGAGTGCCAAACTAAGATTGAATTGGCTTGGCCTAAAGGTGCTGCAATGAGTTGCGGAAGGTGGCTCGATGTCCTCTACTCGAGAGACGGTTAAATGGAGGCCCAAAAATTTGGATGGCTAAAATTGAAGTTTGATGGTTCTTTGAGGAGGAATCCGAGCAAGTCTGGTGCAAGATGCATCCTAAGAGATTGGAAGGGAAAGGTGGTCGTGGAATCCTCCAAAAAACTCCCAAATGGCACTAGCAATGAAGAAAAACTTTTAGCAGTAATACATAGCCTACTATTATGCAAGAAAAATGGAGTTAATAGGCTAGAAGTTGAAGTAGACTTAGCTTTGGCAGTCAATGCGCTGAGACAAGGATCCACTCCCAATTGGAAATTGCAAGCCCTTTTGGACCGGGATGGAATTACTTGCATCCTTAGAATCTTTCACAACAAATCACATCTACCAAGAAGGGAATTCAGAGGTTGACCGTCTAGCAAATCAAGGAGCGAATGGCACGAACAAAACACAAATGAATGGCAATTGACTTAAGAAAGGACTTTAGGATTGAGGTCATTTCATAATGAACAAATTCATTATTGACAGGATAACTTGCAACCTTTGATAACAATCAGAACAAGCTAGACTACCAAACATGTGGTAGGCGTCCCTTCAAGACGGATTTTCTCAGAAATGAAAATTTTCCTTTCTTCTGACTATTACTTGGAGGTGTCATGGTAGCATAGTATATAGTATGACAAGGACATGGCATAAAATGCGGAAGTTAATGCGCAATGTAGTGCCTCCCATGGTTGCATTTTGTCTTGTTTTATTTTGATTTGAGCTAGACTCTTTTATATGTTCTCGTGAATATTCATATGATGTAATTTTGTATTGGCATTGTGAAATGCTTCTGGTTACAATTATTAGAATATTGTAATGTTTCTTTAATGGTCATCTTAGTTAGTCTGTAGTTTATTAGGTAGTTTCTATTTTCGTCTTTAGTTTGCGATTGTTTCTTTTAGAAACATCATCTTTGAACATCTATAAAGAGCTTTTATCTCCTTTGTTTAATACAACATCGATTTACCATAACGGTATCAGAGCAAGTTGATGGGAATTCATAAAATTTGGCAAATACTTTAAGAAAAATTCAAGCCTCTTCTGATCTGGAAATTTTTTCCAGATATTGGTTTTTGATTTTTTAAAATAAAAATTGTTAGAGGTATTTTATGAAAAATTTGTGGTTCATCTTTGAAGATTTTTGCTGAAAATCACGAGCCTGGTCAAGGGTTTTGATGGCACGATTTCCTAGTTTGAGCAAAAGTCTGATTTTTTAAAGTTGCATGTACTTGCATGTATGTTGCATGTACGTGCATGTTTTTGCATGTTGCTTGCATGTGCTTCTTGTGAGCTGCTGTAAAGTGCCTTGACAAATTTGATGTTTTATCCCTGTTTTTCTGCCTTAAGAATTTTGTCAAACACTTCCCTTGCAACCTCAGTTTGCTGACGTTTGTTTGTTTGCTTTGATTTTTGAATGC
>MU227200.1:2585210-2615989 GCA_018584345.1 Thuja plicata | reverse complement strand
AAGAAGCTTCTAGAAGAATCCAGCACTTTATTCTTTTTAAGAAGCTTCTAGAAGAATCCAGCACTTTATTCTTTTTAAGTGACTTTTTTGATATTTTATTATTTTAGTCACTTTAATATTAAATCAATTAAATATAAAGTTACTTTTTAATATTTCATTGTTTAGTAACCTTATAAGTAATTAATTTAATATATCTTTTCCCCCTTATTTCTTCCTTTTTAGCCTTCGGGGAAACTAAAGGCTAAAATAAAATAAGTAACTGGTGCCAGTCAAAAAGGGGACATTACAGCTGCATGTTGCTTGCATATGTTGTTTACTACGAGAAGTCTCGTGTTTTGCCACATGAAGGTTTCTCTGATGTGTTTTCATAATTTTTTCCCTTAAAAAAATTTCTGATGGGTTTTCATAAATTTTTCCCTTAAAAAATTTCTGATGGGTTTTCATAAATTTTTCCCTTAAAAAAAATTATGATGGGTTTTCATAATTTTTTCCCTTAAAAAATTTCTGATGGGTTTTCATAATTTTTTCCCTTAAAGATTTTTGATTTTGTAATTCGCAAAGTTCTGTGGGATTCCTATGTGGGTTTTTACCATTTTTTCCAAAAAAAAAAAACAAAGATTTTTTAATCTTGGGCTTGGCGATATTTTCCTCAAAAATCATGACTTTTTGCAATCTGTTTTGGGGCGTCGTGCTCTTCTACAAAAATTTGGAGGGTTTGCCAATTTTTCTTCAAAATCGTAGCAGCTATTCTCGGTATGTCTCTGGCTACAAGGAGTGATAGCTTTGTTATCCAACATCAGGTTGGACATTTCGTGATGATTTCTAGTCAGAAGTTTTGCAGATTCTGGGAGAGTTAGTGGCAAACTCATCTCAGTGGTAGGCTCTTGTTTCTTGTTGCAGAGCATTCTGAAGAAGGGGCAGCCTTCTCTATTTTTTCTGGACAAATTTTAGCTACTCTTGGTCATTGACATTCTGTAGATCCAAGGAGGGTCTCAACAATAGCAGAATGTTTTGAAGAATTTATGACCACAAAACATGTACAGTCTTCTGCAGGGTAGTTAGACGATGACCATTAAGGGAGGGTATTAGAATAGTGTAATGTTTCTTTAATGGTCATCTTAGTTAGAATTATTACAATAATAGTTAGTTTCTATTAATGGTTATATATTTAACTGTTAATAATATCAAGAATTTTACCAATTACTTCCCATAATAAGCCTTCAGTTTATTAGGTAGTTTCTATTTTCATCGTTAGTTCACGATTGTTTCTTTTAGAAACATTGTCTTTGTAAATCTATATAAGGAGCTTTTATCTCCTCTGTTTAATACAACATCATTTACCATAACAACATTACATTCTTTTGCTATTACCGATATCACTAGTGACAGATGATAGCCTACATTTGTGCTTACCATTTTGATCATATATGCATGATGATCCAACTGTGATGTGACATGATGCTTTATGATAATATCTGGTTATTGCATACCCGAGGATATTTGATCATGTTTATCTTGATGTCATTTTTGATTCACTAATGTATGTGTCAGTGTTCACTGTGATATTGTACCTTATCATATTGGGAAAATAGAGTTCATTTTGAAAACTTGTGCATTTTTCAACTCGAGATTTGCTCAAACCCTCTTTGTGAGCATTCGCTCATTTGCTTGTTGGGAGTAATTGCTCCATTAAATTTGTGTGGGTACCGGCTTGTTGGATTTGCACCGTGATTGCTCCGCATTGTTGAAGATCTTAGTTGATTTTGCGGTGGCTCCATTTTTGGACTTTTGCCATTGTGTGAGGTAGGAATTTGAATTACCTCTTTGTTTCTCAATGGAATTGTTTTATAATTGTCTCATTTGTTTCATGGGATGAATACCTTCCCTTTCCCCGCTTGTTTGATTAAATCTAGTACCCGATTGGGCTTATGAGAATTTAAATTTGAATTCAATGTGAAAATAATGTTATGCTGTCCAAATTTTTGGATAATGGATGAAATTCAGTTTTGAGTGTGTTTTTGTAGTGTTAGGCAATTATAAAGCCAAAGAGTATCTTTACTTTTTTCCAGTTTTGGACTTTCATTTTCGAAGCTTTTTCCATGGCCATTAATGATAGAATTAGCTTGGGACTGGTCTTTGGTGAAATGTCCCCATTTTCACAAGCATCAGAGTTTGTTGGATTAGCCTATCACTAGCCCTCGTAGGCTAAGGTAGTTGGATAGAGGGTGCCTTTTTCGCGGAGATCAATGTGTACTCTTTGTCCGAGCTCAGTATATGTTTAGGTTTGGCCTTTGTTGGACTTAGTTTGGCACACTTACTATTTATAGTAAGTTACTATTTCACGGAGTCAGGGTTTCTATTTATAGCAAGGCACCTGGACAAGCCTCAGTTGCAATGTTGACCTCATATTCAGTTTGTTGGGCAAAATATTAAAGGATTAATGAATAATTATCATTAAAGGGTACTTTAATGATAATTAAATAACATAAAGTTAAATTATTAAGTAAAAATGTATTTTGTAGGCGGCAATTATGCCAGGAATAGTTAAATAAGACTTTGTGTTAGTTAATGTAATAAAACAAGGGGTGTCAGTTGTGTCATCAGTTGATGAAGTTGTGTCATCAGTTGATGACGGTTGGAGACTTAACCAAACGTGTCGCGTCTATTTGTAGGGAGTCCGGAACAAGTGAAGGGGGGGCTAATGTTGGAACTATTATACTATGAAATATATATTATTCTATCATTTATGGTGCAATGTGATTCTATGTTATTCATGCTATTGTTGTATTTCATTTATCTCTGGTATTATGCAATCCTGTTGAATCTGTATATGTTGTGCAATCCATCTCCAGTTAGCCATCTAACATTTGGGCACGGTTGCCTAAAGTTCGAACCTGGCAGTCAAGGGAAGTAGGATTGGCGGCATGACGGCATAATGGGTCGTACCTTCGACCAACAAGTCTTGGTAATTGATAGTGACGGAGAAGACAATACCGAAGTAACCAGAGAAGACCAGTTAACACGGAACTTGGTTCACGCATGAGACGTGTCGGTTGACGAGTACGTCTAGCGGGAGGCTCGGGAGAGAGCGGTCTCGGCTGGTACGGTACACATCGAACTCACGGTGAGCGGTCCTGTGTACGATCTTCTGAGTAGTCTTTCGAGATTGTTAAATCCGAGAATTAATGCCCAATCTACCAAACAAGGACAGAAGGAAACGCACGAAGGCGGAGACAAATGGAGAGAAGAAAACCGAAACTACCGTACGGAGGTCTCTGCATATCCAAGAGCAAGCTGAGAGACGCCAACGACTACAACAACCACTCCCGGGCAATTCCTGGGCGCATGAAGGATCTGACACCAACAGTTGGGAAGGTGGTGACTCGGTACCAACTGAACCATCCGTACATTCCAAAGAGGACAATAGCCAAGAGGGAAATCTTGAAGGGGAGGTAGCGGATTTATTTGAGAGTAACTTGCGGGGCATCGACAATCTCGTTATCTCGGAGGGATCAAGAACAAGGAGAACAGAACCAAAGACTCCGGGGAGAAGAGAGTACTGGTGCCACTATGAAGGAGGAAACCAAGACGTGAAAGACAGAGGTGGAGGGGTAGAAGACTCGCGCCTAGCCAGAGGTGCGGAAGACGCACAGGGACGCGGAGGAGGAACCAGCCCACCGACATCTAATAACGTGCACAGTGCCTACCGTACATGGAAAATGGCAAACCCCCCAGAGAAACAGAAACTGCCCAAGTTCAGTGAGGACGGATTGGAGGATCCGGCCGCCACTGTAAAACATGTGTAACGATATGGGAAGCAAATGGCCAGGATGACCATGACTAATGGTTGAAGGCTTTTCCTGCCACCCTACGAGGGATTGCAATTGATTGGTACACGGACCTGCTAGCAGGGGGGAAGGCGACTTGGGATGACCTGAAAAAAAACATTCCAGGAGGAGTTTAAATTGCTCTATGATGATGATGAAGTAGTGGCAGAAATTTACAATACATGACAGGGAAAAACTGAAACGGTACGAGCTTACCATCGTAGGCTAAAGGAACTCATTGGTAAACTCAAAAACCAGCCAATGGATGGTCTGAAAAAACGATGGTTCATTGAGGGACTAACTCCATCCCTACGAAGGAAGATGAAAGTGGTGTCACCATCCTCGTACACCGACGCCTACAACCGTGCAATGAATATTGAAAGTGAAAACAAGACATCCAGAGGTAAGAAGAAGACGAGTGATGACGATAGCATGGATGGGGACAGCAAGGGAGAATCCAAAACTATACAGGCGCTACGAAATGATGTGATGAGAATGATGAAGGAAATGAGGGCTAGAAAGGAGACAAAAGATGGCAAGGAACTTTGGTGCACGGACTGCAAGTTGGAAGGCCATACTAGAACTAATTGTCTAAAGAAGGCATTTTGTGACATCTGCCAAGTACTAGGGCACCCCATCAAGGATTGCCCGTACAATCTGAAGGCAAGAAGCGCTCAAGTGCTCTTTACCCAAGGGGAACAATCAACTCCGCCTGACACACCTCCAAGAAACACAAATGCCTCGTCGGGAGGTTACTGCAGCAACCAACGAGGAAGTAATAACAATAGCAACAATAACACACCAAGAAGCCGCATCCAGTACGACATGAAGGGGTGGCCCATGATACAATGTCGCAAATGTAACGAGTGGGGCCACTTTGCGCGGGATTGTCAAAGCGATAGTGGTCAAGGTGGAGGAAGCATGCTATACAAAAGGTGTGGTCCTGGTAGCAACGAGGATGATGATTGCCTTAAGGGGAAGGGGGTAAATATGATAAACTTCACAGGATCTGAGGAGGATGTCCTGGCAATCACAAGGTCCCAGACGAAAAAAGCCACGTACCCCGATCCACGTACGGAGAAAGAAAGGTTAAAGGAAGCCAGAATGGAAATGGAGGAAGAACGGAGGCAAACACATGGTACTCCCATACGGTCAGCATCAGAATCCAATATCATTCAACAGATGCTACAGGCGACAGTCCCAGTACTAGTGGCAGACCTATTAGAGACGCTACCACAACTGAAGGTGGCAATCACTAACGTAAGGGACACTAACAGCAGCCAAGATATTGGCAAACAGGGAACGAATGAGACAGGAAAAAAAGACGAGGACACTGCTACCTCGGGGAGACGATAGATGTTCGCCTTTGGTTGGGAGGGCAATGATTATGCTTGTGGTTAAACGAGCCTAAAACTAACATTCCCTCTACAAATCATGTGTTTTTTCTTGCATCTGTCTTTTCTACCAACGACGGTTCGAGCAGACTTCTTCTGCAATATACATGATCTGTAAATTGTGTTTTTTGGTTCTTCTTCAGTCTATTCTTCTTGCACACTTCTTCTGCGGCCCGTATTTGCATTCTGCCCACGTTTGGAGGTTTTTCGGCTCTCTTTTTTGACGTTTTTCTACTTCAGTCAGACTCTCATGGCTGCCTAGTGTTTTTGCATTTTCAATTAGGGTTTTGACCCTTCAGTTTAAGTCGAAAAAATTATTTTCCTTGCAGATTCTTGGTGGGTTTTACGAAACCTCAACTAGGTCGTTGTCAGAATTTTGTGGGTGTATTGATTTCCATGCCTTGAATTTCGTACCAGACGGAAATTTATTTTGATTACAAATTCCTTGTGGGTTTTTTGAGATCTCTTTTGGGTCTTGGTCGGATTTTTTTGGGTTAGCTAGAATTTTTTCTTGAAATTCATGCCGGTTTTACTTCATTGTTTTTTGAAGTTTGTACCTGCATTTGCCTATGTTTTCTACATTGGGATTCATGTTTCAGATTATATGCTATCACCTCTTCTTTGTTTTTCATTTTTTGTGCATTGGGAAACGTGCAAGATGGCGTCATTGACCAACTTAATGTTGGAGGGCAATAAGAGATTCAACGGCAAAAATTATAATACCTAGAAGCAAGGCATGCTGACAATCTTCGAATATCACAACCTGGATGATCTTGTTTTGGGAAAAGAGACTCGTCCTACCACAGTCCAAGCAGACCAAGACAAGTCTGATGACCTAAATCGAGAAGTCGTTATGCTTCTCAAGCTCTCTGTCATAGATGATCAGTTGCCTCAGATTCCTTCTGGCAAGTCAGCGTCAGGAATCTGGAAGCATCTAAAGGAGTTGCATGAGACATCCAACAAGAGTAGAGCGTTCTTCCTAAAGAAACAGTTGTTCTCCATCATGATGGATGAACCTATGTCCTTACAGGAGCATCTCACAAAGATTAAGGACATCTGAGATCAGCTCAAAGCTATTGGTCAAAAAATGGAGGAAGAAGATATGGTAGTCGTCACCTTGAAGAGTCTACCTAAATCTTACGAGCACTTTATCGAAACTCTCAACATTACTTCGACTAATGTTGATCTAAAGTTTCTAGAATTGTACACCAAACTTCTGCAGCAGGATCGTTTGAAACAGTAGATTGGTAGCAGTGTCACCTCATCCTCCTTAGAGCAAGCCTTTGGAGCTAAATCCTTTCACAAGGATAAAGGCAAATCTCAGTCATCCCAGCAGAAGGGTTCCAGTCAGTCTCAGGATGGTTCGAAGAAGAAAAAGGTCCAATGTAACTATTGTCACAAATATGGCCATATGCTCAAAGATTGTCGCAATCGTTTGGCTTCTAAACAACGTAAGCAGGGAGAGTCTCAGCCTAAAGCCAATGTTGTTGACCACACAGAGCAGAAAGAGTCTGCCTTTTACGCCTTCATGGCTAAAAGACCTGTAGACCATGTCAATTCTTCTGCCTGTTATATAGGTTCTGGTGCTTCTCGGCATTTCACTCATAGGCATGATTGGTTTATAGAATTTTCTCCCTATACTGATTCAGTCATATTTGGAGGAGGTGAAGAGTATACCATTGTCAGCAAGGGCAACGTTCAGATTCAATCTAGTGGGAGGAATCTCATATTCCTCAATGTATACTACGTTCCTGGCATGGAACTAAACCTACTCTCAGTGAGTCAGATCATGCGGGATTCTCCTTAGCTTGATGTGGTATTCGGTGCACACAAGTGCTTGATTGTTGATCGTGCAACACGCACTACTGTCGTTGTTGGCATTGAGGATCATGATCTATATAGACTTGTAGATATTGATGATTCTCTTGAGCATGCCTTCGCAGCAAAATCATCTTCAATCAACAATCTCTGGCATCAGCGATATGGTCACCTGAACATTCACTATCTTGCTCAACTTGTTCGGGAAGATTTAGTACATGGCCTACCTGAAATTCAAACTCAGAATCAGCGAGTTTGTGGAGCTTGTCAGGCTGGGAAGCAGCACCAGACACCGTTCAAGGATGGTGACTCATGGCGAGCCTCAAAGGTACTACAGTTGATCCACGCTGATGTATGTGGTCCAATGAATACTCCTATTACTGGGTGCAGGTATTTCTTGCTTTTTGTTGATGATTTCAGATCGTAAAATGTGGGTGCACTTTCTAAGACGGAAATCAGATGTGTTTAATGTATTTCAGAAATTTAAGGTCTTAGTAAAAAAAGAGTCTGGTTGTTCTTTCTTAGACTTTTGCTCCTACTGCCAAGATGAGTGCAATTCGTCTTCTTCTCGCCATTGCAACTCAATTTGGATGGGAAGTCCATTAGATGGATGTCAAGAGTGCCTTCCTCAATGATGACTTGCAGGAAGAATTCTACATGACGCATCCTCTTGGTTTCAAGGTTGCCGACAAAGAGAATCAAGTATGTTGACTCAAGAAAGCACTCTATGGACTCAAATAGGCCCCTCGAGCGTGGTACATCAAGATTGATCAGTACTTGGTTGCTCATGGTTTTGAGCGTTGCCCTTCCGATAGTAAGTTATATATCAAACACTCTGGTAATGATATTCTCTTTCTTGTTGTCTATGTGGATGACTTGATCATTACTGGTAGTTCAGCACAGTTGATTGCCAAAATCAAACAAGACCTGTGCAAGGATTTTGATATGATAGATTTGGGGCTTCTCCATTATTGTTTAGGTGTTGAGGTTTGGCAGACTGGTGATAACATTTTTATTTCCCAGTCTAAGTATGTCAGAAACTTGCTTGACAGGTTTCAAATGCAGGATTGTAAACCCGCGTCCACGCCTATGGAGAAAGGGTTGAAGTTGTCAGCCAAGTCTGATTCTCCTCCTATTGATGAAACCACTTTCAGGCAACTAGTGGGTAGTCTCATCTATCTTATTGACACTAGACCTGATCTCAATTTTGCAGTGAGTTACATTTCACGCTTCATGACAGCCCCCAAGGCTGATCATTGGGTAGCAGCGAAGCGTGTGCAGCGTTATGTGAAGGGCACCTCTGATTATGGACTTCTTTAAACTAGGGGTCATGATCCTAGACTTAGTGGGTTCATAGATATAAGAAATCAACCTCTGGATATGTGTTCAGTTTGGGATTTGGTGCAATCACCTGGACTCTATGTTACCCGGGGACGCGTTTCCGGCCCTAAGCATAAGGTTTCGGAAACGGGGACGGTTTCGGGGACGGGGGGATGGCCGGGGACGTTTCCAAGCCGTCCCCACCCAGGCAGGAAAACCGGAAACCTGTCCCAGAAACTTCGGAAACGGTCAACGCGTTTCCAGTGCCCGTTGACCGTCCCGGGGACTGTTTTGTCGTCCCCCATCCGTCCCAAGGACTACTTGGGGTTTCTAGCGTCAAAGAAAAATAAATTTAAAAAAAAACATATTTAAAGCCCATTCGCGAGCCCCACACGCGGGTAATAAAATATGTATACATTAACATATGATGTGTTATTTGTAACATATCATATGTTATAACTTAAAGTTATTTTACCTTTGTTTTATTCATTTTTGTAAAACAGTCGACGAACGGGTTTGGAGTCTGGACGCGACGCACGCACAGCAGGTCTAGAGAGCAGCATTTACGCACAGCAGCATTTACGCACAGCAGCATTTACACTTTACGGTTGGACAGCAGCGTTTACACTTTATTGAATCTTGATAACTTTTTGTGTTGCTATAGCTATGATGAATGTAACAATGTTTAAATGTTATGAATTCAAATTCATGAAGCTACAGCTATGATGAATTAATTTAAATTATTGTGTTGCTACAGCTATGATGAATGTAACAATGTTATGAATTCAAATTCATGAATATATTTGAGAAATCAGATTTCTGATTTTCTATATAAATTATAAAATAAATTCAGATATATATATATATATATAGCCGTCCCCTGCTCCAGCCAAAAAAAAAAATCCTGGAAACCCGTTTCCCCGTCCCCCGTCCCGGAAACTCGGGGTAACATAGCCTGGACTAGTAAAAACCAGCAAGCAGTGTCTCTCTCCTCAATAGAAGCAGAGTATCGAGGAGCAGTTAAGGCAGCTTGTGAGGCAGTTTGGCTTCGCCGGATGCTTGCGGATATGCATATGTCTCAAGCAGGTCCGACTCCCTTGTTCTCTAATAGTGAAGGAGTTCTCAAGCTTGCCAAGAATCCGATCTTCCATGAAAGAACCAAACATGTGGATGTTCATTGTCATTACATTCAACTATAGGTTGAAGACGGATCAGTTCAGTTCTAGTATGTTCCAACTGCGAATCAGACTACGGATCAGACTGTGGACATTCTCACCAAGCCCCTCGGCTCAGATAAATTTGCTAAATTCAAGGGGCAGCTTGGTGTTGTTGATAGATTGACCATTAAGGGAGGGTATTAAAATATTATTATTACTTTAATGGTCATCTTTTGTATATTATGTACAATATGTAGATAAGATCGATTATTCGATCTTCTTCAATTTCTTTTATAAACTTGCTATTTGTACATCCTTGTAAATTCCTTATAATGATCTCTTCGATCATTTGTTAATACAACTATGTTGATGTTTGTAGTTTCGATCAGATAAAATGTAGAAGACATTAATACTGTGAGAGTAGATCAATTGTGATATATATATGTATACATATCAATATATATATAATAATAATAATGGATATTATTATTATTCTATATGCATTAATATATATACATATATTTATATTTGGAAAATTATGTTTGATCTTCTCTCATAATAATAATGCCTTGGATCGATTGACATTACTAATATACTCATGATTATCGATTCATAAAAGAATCAATTTAATATGCAATTATAATTCATACCGATTTGTTGTGTATCAATTATGACTTGTTATCACATTGACTAGTATCGGTTATGCACACCGATTCATTAGAACATGATTAGCATAAAATAACATACCGATCGAGCACTTCTACTACACACCGATCAGGCTCCTTGGAATAACACCGATCGGGTATTATGGTATGATCGATCGGGTGCCTTGTGTTATCGGTTGCCTTTCACTATGTATTGTTTGAGCTGCTAAATGCCGATCAGTATTATCGGTTAACTAATAGCACATAAGGTTATGAAGAGACATGATAATATAGAGTCATGTCTCCTTAAGGAGACATGCCTCTATACTATCATGTCTCCTATATTTATACTCAAATGTTGATCGATCAAAGATAAGCATATACAACAATTGAATGCAAGTCTAATACATATTCGATCAGCAAGTATTTCTGGAAATATTTCTATCAGCTTTTGTCTTATAATACTTTCATATTCTCATTATGTATTATCAAGTAAAATTAAGTATCATTTGTGAAAGTCAATCTCATATTGTGTTGCATATCTGAAAAGAAGAAAAGAAAATTAAAAGCCTTATAAATCTGATCTAAAATCAACAAACTACAACATTGATTTACCATAACATTTACAACTTATTATCACCTCTCACTTTGGCTATGACTCTACAAATCAGTTAAAACTTATATGCAATGTGCATGCCAAAACAAATATTAGCATTAACAACATTCATAGTACAAATGAAGGTAAACAAGGCTTCCCACTCTCAGCTACACTCTATATTGTTTATGGACAAGTTGGAAAATCTCATTACAAATGCTACAAGTGACACTCGAGGATGCTTTCTTTCTGGGATCTCCACTAAGATTTTGAATAGGGGACATGTCACATGACAACCAATATATACAAAAGGAATAAGACATAGAAAGATGTGAAAATAGTCAAGGAGGCCATGTATGGAAGACGAATAAAATGGAGAAAAATGGCAAACGAGTGTAGAGATATAGCAAAATAGAATACACATATTAACACTATGTATAGAGTAATCAAGATGATTAAAATAGGAAAAAAGCTGCATTCCATAGGGATGCATCCCTGCCCCTCAAACCCCCAGTCCCTGTTCACATCTCCAATGATATTTTGGGTACAGTGGGACAGCAAGGGACATCCCCTAGCCATCCCCAAACAAATTCAAATCTTTGAGATGTTTTCGAAACATGTTGCAGAAATAGGAAACACTGCATGGATGTTTGGCCATCCTCGAGACAGCCAAGGACATCCAAGACATCCTCAACCATCCCAAGGATGACCAAACATCCCCAACAGCAAAGCAGTTTTTTACAATGTTTAAAAAGAAAATCATTCATAACATTAAAAAAGGACTGTTAAAGGCCCGTTCATGGGCTTTGTAGGGTTAAACCTACCTCGGGCGATCACCCGCAACCCCAATGGATCCCTCCACTACCGAGTTGGACCAAAATTAATTTTGATGGCGCCTCAAAAGGGAATCCAGGTCCCTCGGGCGCTGGCTATGTTGCACGGTCCAAAAAAGGTGATATAGTTGCCTTGGGTGCTTGCCGTTTGTTAGATGGGGCAAACAATGCAGCAGAATGTCAAGCTGCACTCGGAGCTGCCCGTTTGGCAAATACTCTAGGAGTTCAGAAATTGATATTAGAAGGTGACTCACTGCTTGTCATTAATGGCATAAAAAAAGGCGCAATGGAGGCTTGGTATTTAAATCCATATATCCGCAACATCTGAGCCATACTAAACCAGATCACAGAGGTTCAAATCAATCATGTCCCTAGGGAAGCCAACGGCCTTGCAGATTCACTATCGAATATTGGAGTAAGAAGAGCACCAAATACTATCGAATTAATTGAGGATTATAGTCAATTTGATCTTGGCCGGGACTAGTTGACATAATGGGAGTGTCATTGGGATTCTACAATATCATCAATTATAACAATGGTGGCGCGGTCATTAATACAAGCTGATTTTGTGTACTTCAAAGTATTGGCGCGTGAACGAATATATTTGAATCAGCCAACTTGATTGAAATTTGGCACAAGGTAAAGACAAGTGTCATCTACCAGCTTCGCATGAATGAAAGTATCAGTCGTATTGATGAAGGATAAGATTTTTGCATCTCTCACATATACACTCAGTACTTCCTCCCTCTCCCGCACAAGTTCGGCGGCAAGTGTTAGAAGGGCCGATGGGAGGCTGTACGTCGAGCATTTATTAAGACTTCTTTTTTGAGGGATGAAATCAAGTAAAGCTCCTCTTTAAAAGCGTAAAGCTTGGGGATCTTTCCTCACAATCAATCAACTAGAGTCTGTAGCACCGAGAGTAATTTGTCATTGAAAGAAGTCTGCACTTGGTTCATTACACAGCAAGCTAGATTATTTTGGTCATGGAGGCGAATTTTTCACTCAACTCCCCAAAGCAACTCCCTGCGTTCCGTAATGAAATCAATATGCAGAGGCTGGGTAATATCTTTCGCTTTGTTGAGCCCAAATTCATGGAGGCACTGTCAACTTTTTTTGGGGAGGAATTCCTAAAGCATGAGTGGAGGCCCCGAACTAACCTGGATATTTCTTCTCTTTTTCTGGCCCTCGGCCTCACGGTGGGGAATTCTAAGACGGAGGTCCTCTCTGTGGCTTTACAACGAGTGGAACCAAAGTGGGCTGTCGGCATGGAAGGCATTGTTCATAGGGCCAAGTTGGGTGTAGGACTCCGAATTTTGCACGGGCCCTAGCGTTCCATCGGCGGAGGGTCTGGAGAGGTCCAGCCTTTAGTTGTATGGAGCTCCACTCAACCACAAGCGGTGCGCCTCCCAGAGGTAAGGAGAGGCTGGGTCTTGATCCAGGACTTCCTCGACAAAGTGGCGGCTCGTAGAGCACAAGGAGCACCGGCTAAAGCAAAGCGGCAGAAGACCACTCCAGTTAAGTCGACAACACCTATTGACAGTACCGGAAGGCCCCAACTCCGTCGTCAACTCCCGAAGAAGAAAAACACGGCTGGAGGAGCATCTGCGTCAGCGGTAGGGGCCATTCCAAACTTCTCTTCGGAGGAGGCTTGCGGTTGGTTTTGCTAGGAATGGGGTGACTTTGATAGGCTTAGTGCTAAGGTTTTTTGTGTATGTAGTGATGTCAGGTGGAACAAAGTAGTATGATCTTCTATGTAATACGTTTTGTATTCACGAACGTCATTTTTTGGGGTTTTGCTTTCAGTGTTTAAACTGTCCTCGGTGATGAAACCGCCAGGTGTTTTGTGCAGCAAGGGAATATATTGTAACACTTTAAAATCTTTTTGTAACCTTTTGAAAATTATGAATATAAATCCGATTTTACTGATCAAAAAAAAAAGGACTGTTAAATATATTGTGACAGCAATATGTACTTAATAAACACTAGTATGACATGACAGCATTATAACAACAGCAATAAATATATCATCACAACTGTAAACAACAATTAAATTATTCATAACATTAAAAAAGGACTGTTAAATATATTGTGACAGCAATATGTACTTAATAAACACCAGTATGACATGACAGCATTATAACAACAGCAATAAATATATCATCACAGCTGTAAACAACAATTAAATTATTCATAACAGCAGTGTGCAACAACAGCAGTATAACAGCAATAAATTTATCATTATTCAGAATCACAGCTAATGATATAAGATATATAACATTTAACACTAACAACAGTAATTTGGATATCTGATTTCATTGTTCAAAAAGTCTTAAACTTTAAAATTATTAATATGGTATTAGAGTCAGTTATTTTTGTCAATTGCGAAAGAGATTAAAGGTGCATTGGCTACAGTGCGGCATAGTGTGAGAAGTGCAAATAAACAAATTTCTTTTGAAATGTGGTCAGCATGCAGGTTTCTGCAGACATCATCTAGCATCATTTTAACATTATCATGTTATATTGCTGTTTTTATACTGCTGTCCATTGATTTGTACAAATTTGAGTATCTCTTTGGATATATATACCTTCCCCGGAACATGTCCCCTGCCATCCCACTGTCCCAGAAAACATTGTGGAACATTGGAAAAAGGAAACAAAAAGGAGAGGAGAAAGTTGAAAAATATAAGCCAACAATATAAAGCAACATATATGAGAAAGGCATACCTAAGAGCTAAATCAAAAAAGGCAAAATGGACAATAATGAAATGAGCAAATGTGAACAAAGGAAATATAAAGGAAAACAAAGCACATTAAAATGTGAAAGTTAAGTGAATAAAAAATGCAAAATCGAGAAAGACAAACAAATCCAAGCCCAAATGAAGAGAAAAGACAAACTTCCAATGGATAGAACAATGAATTAAACAGTACAGAACAATAATATGAAGATAAAAGAAATCAAGAGAAGGGCAGAAAATGTATAACACAAAGAAAGGAGGACCTAATCTAAAATGAAAGAAGTAAAGGACGTAATGACAATTATATATGTTACCTTATTGCCATTGTGTGTGTATACGCATGTATATAAATACACAGATGCATGCATTATGTTTATATATAGACATATACATATAAATAAATGTATATATGTGATTAAAAATTATAAGCATAAGTTGTATATATAAATAATAAATATATACCATAGTTGGCAGACTCGGCAATTATTCAATTATTTTTTCACAAAACAAGTAATTGCCATTTTAACTCACCAAATAAATGTGTTGAGTTACTAATGAATACTCGCCAAACTTCAACAAATCCAATTAAAAACTCACCGGACGCTAAATAAACATGGGTCAAGTAAAAAACAGCACCATAAATGCTATATAAACGCAATTTTTTGCCCTTTGAAGACACCCACACCCCTCACACTTTGTACACAGCACTCTTGCATCGTTGTGAGAAGATTGGAAGGATTTTTTGGCAAATTTGAAGGGAAAATTTGAAGAATTACAAGGGCATGTTAATATTTTTTTTGTTTTTACAAGCATTTTAGTTCATTTTGGTGCTAAAATCTAGCATGCCAATTAAAAACAATTCATAATTTCCTAGAACAAAGAAGTATTTTGAAATTTACTTCCAAGAAATTGGATTCATCACCATTTTTTAGGCTAAATGGATGCTGATTTTTAGTAATTTACACTGAATTTAAAAATGTTGTGTTGTCACTTTGTACTTTAGGTTAGATACATTGGCAAATAAGGAGGCTTCTAAATTAGATTCAAACTCAGACTCAGCCCAATCAATGTCCCTTACAAGCACTTATCTTGCTGGAACTATAGACCTTTCTTGAAAATATGTCATACAAGGACCAACACCTAGAACAATTGTTTGCGTAAGATCCCAAGACCTATATCATGGAGGCATATATTGCCTCAAATACCATCTTGCAAGCATTACCCATCGTGATGCCAAGCCTTCTATCAACACCACAGAAGTGATAAAAAGAGAGATGAATGCCCCCCTTGTATTGACAGAGGAGAAAAATTACAAAGAGAGAAGACAGGCAGCCATAGCAGCCTCCATACCTTGTGGTCGTGGTCCTCAAATGCAAGTAGAAACAAATGAAGATACAGCATATGAAGACATAGTGGGCTCCCTTCATGTCCATCCATGTGAAGCACAACAACATCCACTTCATCTACTTCAAGTAGAGCAACAACACCTACATGCACATCACATAGCTTTTTTGTACCTGGAAACATACATGGAGTTCAACCGTGATTGGAAGGTACAGTGGGAATAGGGAGGTGAATCAAGAAGCAGATAAAGCATGCACCAATTATTGGTACTTCAACAACCTTCCCTCAATATGGCAAGCAGTCCTTATTGGAAGAATTTGGTAACTATATTGACAATAACAAGAAAAGGCTACAAGGCACCCTCTTGATAAGACTTAAGTGGGAGGTTGCTCATGAGCGCAACTGAAGAGGCAAAGTTAATAGTGGTAAAATAGAAGAAACAATGGCACAAGTATGGCTGCACTATTCTTTCAAATGGGTGGACGAACAGAAAAAACCAAACCATTATCAACTTTTTGGAAGCTTCAAATGTTGAGGTGAAGTATTTAAAATCAGTGGATGCTTAACAAAGTAAAAATGCAGAAAGCAAGTTGTCATGAAGGCGGTCATGGAGAATGTAGTTCCAATCATAACTAGCAACCTAGTAGCATATTTGGCAACTAGGAGATTGCTCAAAGGGAGCCATGATTTTCCTTTGAGCAATCGGGTGAGTCAAGAACGGCTAGACTCATCATTAGGTTTGCAATGGGTGTCAAATGGATTGCAACAATTTTCCTAATGTGGCAAAGCATTATTGGTTTGTAAACTTCCTTACAACAGAGGGTTGTAAGGACAGTCTTTGGTAATGTTTTTACACAAAGACCAACAAAGATCGTGAAGGTAACCACGACCTTCGATTAAATTCAAATTGAATATTATTATTTTAATTTTAGTCTTTCATTATAAATTTGTGACTTTACTCTTTTTGTATTTGTAAATTGTGAGTGTCAAAGCCCTTGATTAGAGTTATTTGTTTGTTAGATGGGGATTAGAACCCAATGGGTACAAAACAATTACATGGGGGAACAACCTTAAATTTGATCCCATTTGGGAGATCACTGATCGGAGGTGTAACAATCAACTCTACCAACCCATCCATGAAATAGGGTACTTCCTCAACCCTAGCTTTTTCCATTCAAATAGCTTATTAGATCCTAATGGAGAGTTTGTGGAGTGCCTCACAACATGCATTCGAAAGATGCCCTTGTTGAGATGAGAGACCTCATTATTCAGGAACGACACAATTACATGAGTGGTAGGAGTAAGCTCTTTTCTTTAGAACTGGCTATTTGAGAAAGAACCACATTGTCAACGAGTAACATAATTGGAGTCTTGACATCACATTCATTTTACAAGTAATGAATTTCAAATTTACTACTATTGATAATTTGATAAAATATGGTTTCCTAGCTAACTCTTTAATATTTTATTTGTAGAGTCTTAATGGATAGTTATGTATGCAAATACCCCAAATCTTCAAAGGTTAGCCCTCTAAATTTTGTGCCAACCTTACAGTGCATCCAATTGCGAGCACAATTGGAGTTTGTTTGAGGTCATCCACACAAAGAGGGGGAACAAATTAACTCAAAAACACCTCAACGACCTCATCTTTGTGCAATACAACTTTTAGCTTCACACAAAAAGAGTAGAGGGCAAATCAAAGGAGGTCATTGATTTGAATGACATTGATCCTTGTAGCAATTGGACAAGGTGAGATAAGCAACCACCATTGTTTATTGAAGATGAGATTTTTGACTTTGAGAGGCAAGCACTGGAGGATGTGGATGGACCAAAAGCTATAGGATTGGATGACACTGATGAGGCAGAAGTGGAGTCATTGCCATCTACTAGCATGATGGAGGTCAAGCTGGAGCCACAAGCGCAACCTTCTATGCCGAGTGAGATGCCACAATAAACTCTAAGGACAAGAACCTCAAACTCTGCCCAAGTTTTCACTAGATTACAAACGAGGAAGATGTAAATGTTGTATTTTGTGATATGTAATTTTTTATTGTGATGATTTTCAACGACAAAAATAACAATTTTGTACTCAATTTGTATTCTAAGTGAATCAAAATTGATACAAAACACTTCTGTACTCATTTTGATAAGAATGGATACATTTTATGATTGAATTTTGCAAAAAAAAATGTGTTTCTAAAAAAATTCAAGCAGTTTTTTAATTTCTCCAATTTTCACTAAGTCAAAATCTTGGGTCTGCTCTAATGTCCCCTATTAGAACTTAACCCTAGGTTGCCTAAAAATTCCAAATAAGGTTAGATTATGTGTAAGAATGCAGATTGTCAATTTATTTCTAAAATTAGAGTCCGCAACCAGGTTAGTCATTATTTTAAAAGATGAACAAATGTATGTAATTTCAAAATGTTTATAAAATATTCCTAATCATCAATATAATTAAAAAAAATACAAGTAGGATTCTCTTAAGATCTTCCCCAATAAGCCATCTACATCATGAAGTACCATGGGGGATCACACAAGGCACCTTGAGCCTGTCCATCAAGCCCAAGAGCACGGAATGACACCCCCCATTCAGCCTCCCTGTCCCTTTCAAGTCACCACCACTCAAATGGACCTTATGCTACTTGCACTCCTTGAATGTACCATATCCCCCTTCCATAATGGGACGGCTTAATGGTTGTATATCTTAAAGGAATCTTTATCATCATTACTACATTACTAATTATGCATATATTAGAGGCAACGAAATTTCTGAATATATCAAATGAAGACATATAATAAATTAACCATCACATTATATAAGGCATTATGCTTTGTACCAAAATATCATATATATATATATATATATATATATATATATATATATATATATACTGCTGAATGTTGATCATACGCTGAGTTTGCAGTTTGTTTTGAGATGGAATGCTGATCGATCTTATGCCTTCTTCGATGTATGCCCATGTGCATTATATATCCCTCCCTTGGTATTGGAGAAACGCATCCTATCTACTAGCCACATCCTCCTTTCAAGGAGACATAACTTATCCTTCAAAACTAATTGATATTTGTATCCAAGCGCTGCCCTCTCTTCCTTAATCGCTGTCATGTGTCTATATTAATTATTGTTTTAAGACTTAATTTAAATCGTTGCCTTTATAAGCTCAAGCGCTGTCTTAACACAAAGGGAATCAATCACCACCTTGACAGTAATCGATGCCTTCGTTCTCCTTAATCATTGCCTTTGAACATATTCGCTTCTTCCTCCTTATTAAATTGGGTTGATTCAGATTATATTTATATATATGCCTATTCCATTTATTACATGAAGTCGGCTTCTTAACATAGTTGGCCATTTCTTTAATAGCAAATAAATTTTATTTTTATTTGTCTTTATGTTGGCCTTAATCATTAAGAAGTTGGCCATCTTGAATACTTGTTAATCGTAAACCCTAGGTCGGCTTCTTATTCCTTTAGTTGTTCATTTTTAGTGCTGTGATTTGTTTTAATTTTAGGCAGGGCATCACATCTGCTGAGTTTTTGCTGAGTCAATGTCTGCCAACTATGATAGATACAAATATAAAAGAATGTATATATACACACCTATATATATAACCCTATGTACATATATATAAGTATAAATGTGTATGTATGTATGTATATGGATGTATATATACATATAAACCTAATGTATATACATGTATGTACATATAGGTGTGTGTGTATATGTGTGTGTGTGTGTGTTTATATATACGTTTATACGTATGTACACATCCACACACTCACATATATATACAGATGTGTGTGTATATGTGTGTGTGTGTGTGCGCACGTGTGTGTGTGTCAATGTAGATGTAGATGTACATTCATATGCATATGTGTGTGTGTGGAATATATCATATGTATAGAATATATAGCCACGACAGGGAATGAAGAATGATGTTCGGCATTGAAAAGTATGCACAAAAAGTAGGTTGGTGGCAGCTGGGCCATATCATTTATGGCAAGTTCGTGTGGCAAGATAGGGTAGGAGATCTGGGGTACCTCGACAGATGGAGAAGGGCTATATGACAACAAAAATGATCAGAGGTGAGTCACCACTTGGGGACCGGAGAACATAACGCCTGGAGTGATGGACATGCCAATATGCCTGGAGACGACGAAGAGTATGGTGTCTTTCTTCGGAGAGATAACAGACAAGCGTCTACTGCGAATGATTATTGTGAAGCATCCATTGGTGATTCATACAATTAAGGAAGTTCTCGGCCGCGAGTGTCTATGGTCTTACCACAGGCACCATGTCAATACGGACATAACAACTATATTTTTGGCTTTTGCACTATGTAGAGGGGTGTCGAAGCCGAAGGCGAAAAATTTGCGTCAGAGGCTCTTCAAGCACAAGTATCTTGGGGAGATTGACGCAATGTTGGATAATGTAGACAGCAAAAGCATGATCCCCATATCGTAGCCGTATTGCTTGGGGGAAGATCATGAGTATGAAGGGGAAATCAGAAAATTCCCCCTCATCATCTCAGTGGAGTTGACTGAGCTGAAGGCATGGTTGGGTAACATTGATAGGAATCTTGAATTCCTACAGCATCTACAACTGCCCTCCCCCCATTGACGAAGAAATGGCTATGTACATACAAAGAGAGGGAAGGATTCTGGGTTCTGAGTGACAACGAGGATGAAGATGAGGGACCTGAGGTACCAATGTTGCCTGACAGTGATGAAGACTGGAGTGCAGATAACACAACGGATGTAGAGGTTATAACAGTTGACTATTTTTGCCAACATTTAGCCCACATGGATAGCTGATCTGAGAGACCTTTATGGGCTAAGTGTTGTATGTTTTCGCTACAAGAAGTACACTGTGTTTTCTACATTATTCAAGCGGGTGAAAACATTGTGTGTTTTTGGCCCCCGTGTTTCCACGGAGAAGTGTTGAAAAATTTGAGCTTTTATGCGGACACGCGGGGAATAGTCATGTTGTGCGAATTTACGAAACATAGCGTGTTTTCTACACCCTGCATATCCACGGTGCCTTCGTGAAAAAGGTATATTCATGCGCGGACATGCAGGGAATCATTGGAGGCATATGTTTTTGGCCGAAAATGTTGTGTTTTCCGCATCAACTTAAGAAGATCAATGGCTCAGATTTTATCGCACTTGCGCGATTAAATCTAAGATGTGCAAAACTTTAAGTGCGAAAGTGCGCGGTGGAAAACATTTTTTTTTTTGCAATGTGGGTCCCAGTTACTTTGTTTTCAAAAGATTTAAGCGTCGATCATCTTCTCTGAGATCAGCAACTCAGATTTTATCGCGCTTGCACAATTAAATCTAAGATGTGCGAAATGATAAGCGCGCAAGTGCACGGTCGAAAACGTTGTGTTTTCATCGTCGGGTAACATTTTGATGTCTCTCCGATGCAAAAACATTGTGTGTTTTCGCACCTGCGGGGTTTTTTTACCGGTGACTGAGGAACGACCCGAGGACAGAAAATTTAATGTCAAACTACATTTTTTTGGCTTCTACATGCAACGCAAACACTTTTCCTTCCTTTGTTGCCACTTGCAGAGGGTATGGGCTTGATTTTCTTATTTCCTATCATTTCATGGATCAAATACATGCAAAAATCAAATTTGTTCTGATTTGTTCCACTTGGGTTGTCCCTTCTCTCCACGGAGTGCCTTCATTTCTAGATTGTTCTCTGTCACTTCCATGATCAGATATACACATAGAATCAGATTTTATCTTATATTTCTTGACCTTGCATTTTTGTAACTTGACTCCAGTGTGGTTGGAGTTCGAACTTAACTAATGTATTCTGAGTTATGCCTAATCTATAAAGGCAATCTTTGTAGATATTTTTTGGGTTCTCTTTTGTTCATTTGCAATAGCTATTCTCTGCAACTGTAATGCTTTGCCTTCCATTAATGAAATCTTAGTTTTTTACCTATTCTTGCCATTTAGTTATCAATGCATATTTCTTGCGTGTTGTTAAATGTTTCTTTTATGCTCTTTAAGTTTATAGGTTGTGTCAAATATGCTCATGAATGCTGCATTGCTAATTTACTTTCTTTACAGCATCTCATTGGTTTTGATATGCATATGAATCCTTAAGGGGTAGATTAGAGTGAGAATTGTGTAAGCTGAGTGTTTGTTAATGTTATGTGCATTCGTGGGCAGGGAGTAACCAAAGTTTCAATCTGGTGCATCGCCCCCTTTAATTTTATGCAAATCCTTCTTCCCTTTTCCCTCAAAGTTAGTAGTTTAGGTGCACCCTGATTGGAAGGAAGGCGGCCTTCTCCGGAGATTCAGTCTCAAAGCGCAAGTCCCACACTTGGAGGTTGTCTCAATGTTTCACAAGGTTGCTTGGGGGTCATACCCTAAGCATGGGTGCAAACTTGTGACAACAGTTACCAATGGCCCGGCTCACAAGAATTGTAAGGGTGATTGTCCAGTGAAGGCTCGAGCGGTGCATGCAAAGCAAATGAAGGAGGCAGAAATGAGGCGTTTGGCAATTGATCCGGGGAGTCCCCTGTTCGCAGAGCTTCGAGGCCCAAAGAGAAAAGAAGAAGAGGAGGACAAACTAAATCTTGTGTGTCTGGTTATTGTGCCTTTTTTGTGAAAGAATTTTGTTTATATGTAAAAGGGATGGGTAGTTTTTACATCAAACAGTTTATGATAGTGTATAAGGGTTGTAGGTATGGTGCTGGTAGTAGCGATTTTGCAAGAAAAGATAGTTATATAGAATGCAGTCAGGTTTTTGTCCGAGAATATCTGAACTCTGTAATACCTTTTTTTGACTTAATATAAAGGGTAACCCGGCTGTTAACTTACCAAAGACAGACAGACAGACAAACAGAGATAGATAGATAGATAGATAGATAGATACTTCTTTCTAAACTCCTCAAAACCAAAAAATGTTTTATTTCATCCTCTGATGTTCGATTTGAAGCAACGTATTCTTAAAGATTACTCTTTCCCTGCCAACACTAGGTTTATATGTTTTATTTCTTCATGTGATGTTCAATTTGTAGCAAAGTATCCTCAAAGATTGCTCTTTCTCTACTAGCACTAGGTTTATATGTTTTAATTCTTCATTTGATGTTCAATTTGTAGCAAAATATTCTCTGTTTTATTTTTTCATGTGTTGTTCTATTTGTAGCAAAATATTCTTAAAGATTGCTCTTTCTCTACTAGCACTATGTTTAAATATGTATTCCTTCATTTGTAGAAAAATGTTCTCAAAGATTGCTCTTTCTCTACAAGCAGTAGGTTTATATTTCTGTGCTTTATTTCTTCATGTGATATTCAATTTGTAGCAGAGTATTCTCAAAGATTGATCTTTATCTACAAGCATTAGGTCCATTACAACTCACTTGAAACGAAGCTCAGTACTAGCAGGAAGAGGAAGAATAATCATGATACAAATATAAGATCGGTGAGGCCCTGCGGATCTTTCTGCTAACAGCCTTACCTTCGGCACTAGCTTTTACCCGCGCTTGCGTTGTAGAGAATCAGATAAAATCACAACACTCTGGAGTTGGATTCCGTCGATATAACTTTCCTCTTTTTAACTCTCAGTGGCTGTTTTAATCCTTTTCTAAAATAACCTCAGAGTTGGTTAAGCACTTCAATTCGATCAGCAGATATACACAATCAAACTAAACCTAATTTAAGCATACCAAGTTACCCCAAAAGGCGGCATGTAACGTCGCCCAAAGATTCGCGAAAGAAAACAAAGGAAGCGCCGAATGAATGAAAATGTGCAGAGTTAATCAAATAAGATCTAACAAATACGTATTAGCTGGATTGCCATAGTTTCTACCAGCAAAAGATGAAATCGAGGGTTTGTTCGAGAAGGCAAAATCCAGTGATCGAATCCAAACTCAAAACAATGAAATTTGTATCCTTGCTCAACCAAAAGGGAAAGAAAATGCACCTTAATATGGGGTTGCCTAAGATTTTGATGAAGCCAGTCAGCGGAAATAACACAGTCATCAGTAGCATCATTCGATGATGACGATGACATTGCACATTGAGAAAAAGATGAACCCACAATAGAACAGGCGGGAACGTTGAGAAACTGCAAGGCAGTCTTTGGAATAGAGCCCCGTTCCACCGCGAAGCTTCCAGAAACTCTCTGCAAATTCTGGAATAATAATAATAGTGCAGCGAGCATCTGTTAGATTAAAATTAAACACAAATTTAAGCATCGCTTCTCTTGCAGTTAAACTTCCTTGTATTTATAATCGAAATAAACGGAAAAGGAACCTGGACAAGAAGACAAGCAGCCGGCCTCGTGTAGCTTATCGGGCGGCTCCATGCTGCTCCTGTTGATAATGTTCTGGTCGCTAATCTTCTGGTCGCCATAGACGCCATTTCTTCTGTACTAAGTTTTGGAGCTGGTAAGGCCACCGATTTCATACAGCCCGTACCTGTATGCTCGATTCGCCGTACAGAAATATGAGAGTGTACAACTATTTTTTGAGATTTATAACTGGTTTGTGACTATTTATTCTGGCGTAAAACTACAGATGAAGTTCTGTATTCCTGTTTCTGTCCCTCGAAAACTATGGCAACTGGTTTTCCTTCGAAAACTTTGTCAGATTTTGACTTCCACAGGATACATCAAGAGTACCATGTCTCTATGTTGGGGACAATTGTATGAGTGTTCGGCATGTCTTCTAATTTGTTAAAAAAAAAATTGAATAGATACATAGATAGATAATCTATAGATAAATTTTAAGTCTATGAGGTTAAACATATCTTTAAATTTGTCTTTGTTCTTGTATGCATCACATTTGAAAATAAAGTGATGTTTGGTTTCTACATTTTTAGAACTCCAAAACATACAAACTCTCTCTTTCCAAGCCTCGTTTAGCCTCTTCCAACGCCCGGTCTCTTAGTGGAGTTGATGAGAGTTAGTTCTTAGCTGAGCAATAAGAACTTTAGCTCTCCAAGAAATGTTGCCCCCTATGTATGCTTTTTGAAGTTGATCACATTCGGGGTTGAACTCATTGATAAAATATATTTTCTTCCTTCCAAGCCCATTTCCCTATTTTCTCTTGTAAAATTTCTCCATAATGAAGACCTTTATTTCTTTGTTATATGTGGGGCACATATTGAATTGGATATTCCATTTACTCATCAACTTGATGTTTTGTTGCATCCATGTCTTTTTTCGTTTCTACCTCCTTCTATTTTTTATTCTTTCTAGACAGCTTGTGAGGTGAACCATAGCAAGTGCCTCGATAGGGGCAGCCCCCATTTCACTTAACATGATATCATATGGGACAGTGCTTTTGATTTTAAATTTGCTTGTGATCAAACACTTTTGGATTCCCTCTATTTGCTTCCATTGTGTGACTGAAGTGTTGTTGTCCCATAATTTCACACCCATAAAAAATAACCGGCAAAACAAGAAGACCAAACAAGGTTTGATTAGTTTTCCAATCCCAAACCTCCGCTTCACGACACCTATTCTGAAGAGCATAAAATGTCTTCCATCCTCCTAATGTCCTTTTATTTTTGTAGCCTTCCTAGCTTAGATTTTTGTTGAAGTCAATACCGAGATATTTCTACTTTGCAACTTCCTCAAGAATGCTACCACCAAAATAAAACTCATGTTGATGATATTTTTTATTATTACAAAAAATCATGACTTTAGTCTTGCTGATATTGACCTGCATCCCCGCCATTCTACAAAAGCACTCAAGACAAAAGAAATTTTCTTGCAAACCAAAGACAAATTTGGCAATCAAAATGAGATCGTTCGCATAGAGGAGCAGCCTTATTACAAATTCACCCAACTGGATACCCTCAGCATTTTGCATGTTTAACCACTCTTCAAGTTTATTGATATATAAGCCAAACAAAGTAGGAGATAGAGGACAACCTTGTTTAACACCAATATCACTCCTAAAACACTCTAAAATGCCAGCTAAGGTTTTGATTTTGACTTTCACCTCTTCCTACATCCTATGAACAACAGCTCTGAGATGCCCAATTCTTCCATCCTGAGCCAAAGCTTGTCCCTAGGAATAGTGTCAAAAGCCTTTTTAAAGTCAACAAAAAACCTCCTCCTTTTTCTCCCACCCTTTTTCGATAATGTGCCCCAGAGTGATACAGTGATCAACCATCGAGTATTTTGACCTAAAACCAACTTGCCCTTTTGCACGTTTATGATTTTCTTCCACCCATTTGTTGATTCTATTTTCTATCATGTTGTCAAAAAGTTTTGCAAAGAGAGGATTGATCATTATTGTCTAGTAGTTGGAGGGATTATTAACATCACCACTCTTAAAAAGTGGTATTGCAAGGTTGATTGTCCAATCTTTAGGAAACCCCTTTTGGCTAATATTGTTAAAGATTTCCATAATGTGTGGTGCAAGGGTTTTCATACCCCACTTGAGATACTTTGCTTGAAGCTCAACTAGGTCTTTTGCTTTACCAACACCCAACTCTTGACCTCCTGCATGGTGAAAAGATTTGTTGTATTGTTGACCAAGGGTGGTTGGTTCACCTCACCTTCTTGTACATAGAGTTTCCTATGATAATCAAACCATTGGGTGGTTGTAATACTATTATTAGTTTACTTCTTTCTTGGCTGGATTTCCTTCCAAAAAAGTTTGGGATTATATTTACCTAGGAAAATTAGCTTCTCTCTCAAATTAAGCCAACTTCAATACAAACCCTAAACTAGTTCAATTAAGCCAGTCAAATTAAGCCAACTTCAATAACTCAGGTCTTTGTTTGTGTAAGTTGATTTTGAGCCCTTCCAACTTCTTAATATACTCCTCATTGAAAAATTTATGCTAAGAGCTATCAAATAAAATATTCACAAATTTGTTCTTGTTGTCCTTCTATGCATCACATTCTAAAATAAAATGATGTTCAGTTTCCACATTCCCAAATTTGCAAAAATTGCAAACTCTTTCTTCCCAAGCCTCTTTTGGCCTCTTCCAATGTTGTTCTCACAACGGAGTTAATGAAAGTTGGTTTTGCTATATCGATTCTGGATTTGATTGTGTAGAGTATTTTTTGTCATCAAGAATTTTAGCTCTCCATGAAATGTTGGCCTCTATGTACACTTTTAGAAGTTGATCACATGTGGGATTGAACTCATTGGTATAATATATATTTTCTTCCTTCCAAACCCAATTTCCCCAATTTCTCTTATAGAATTTATCCATAACAAATATCCTTATTTCTTTATTATTTATGGGGCACATATTGAAATAAATATTTCATTTACTCATCCACTTGATGTTTTGTAGCATCAACGTCTTTTTCTGTTTGCACAATATATCATTGAAGACAACTTTAGGCCATCACCTTCTTCCATTTGTTCAATTCTTTTTCTAAGATAGTTTATGAGACATACCATAGAAAGTGTCTCGATAGGGGCAACCCCCATTTCACTTAGCACGATATCATATGGGATAGTGCTTTTGATTTTGAACTTGCTTGTGATCAAACATTTTTGGATTCCCTCAATTTGCTTCCATCTTTTTTTTCGAGTAAAAAAGAGGAGTGGATATTTCCAAGAAACACAATTTTGGATTTGTTGCTTACAAAACAGATTTCCCTTATGTGTGCAGGGGTTTCACCAGATTTCATAGTATGTGGGGGCTCTCCTGAAATGGAATTTGAGGCACAAGATAACAATTTTTCCTTCAATTCCAAGATTGAAGATCATGGTCTTGGTCAATATGATTTTTCTGAGAGGAAATTCAAGGCAAAGACAAAGGAAGATTGCTTAACCTTGAAAACAAAGGAACAACAAGATAAGAGTCTGAGTAAGATTAGTTTTCAAGAAATGGAAGTGAAGGTAGAGACAAATCACTTCTCCTTTGATTGCAAGAAGAAGAAAGAAGATCATAGTGTTGGAAATGTATTGAGGCTAGGTGACTGGGAGGGGGGTGAATCGGGAACCAATAAAACTTATTCTCTTTTAACCTTTATTAGATTGTCTATTCTGATTGCATGCATGAAACAAAAAAGCATAAAACATTCATAACACTTGACACAATATTTGGTTCCCCAAAAACCTTCCAAATAGAAAGTAAAACTGGGGTGGGGATGGTACCCACAAGATTTAGTACTACAGTATAAATTTAGCTTGTTAAAGCTTACAATTGACCACTTCTGATGGCCTATCCTGTTAGGAGAAATAAGGACTGTTAGGCCCACCTTGTGAAAGGATTTATACAATACAATTAAGTATGCAACTTTGTTAGGAGATTTGGAAAGGACTGTTAAGTCCACCTTGTTAAAGGATTTTGCTAATGCACCTATTAGGATGAACCAGTAGATGATCTTCTATGCAACTCTGATTTGCTAAATAAGATCATTTGATATAAAAACTAATCACCTGAATGTGATGGATGAATCTTTGTTGTTCCTTTTACTATTGTAACCTTCTTAATCAATCTGCCACTTCATATTCCCATATACACTTATCACATCTTACAACTTCACTGATTGAATAACAAAATACCTTACATATATATCATATAAAAAACAATTACATACACAATTCAGCTTCCATTACATAAAATAGTATCAAACAATAATAGTTAAGTTGGCCCAAAACTGATACTCGGGTCCAGTAATCCACTCGAGCAATATACTGGCACTCAGGCAATATGTTGTCACTCGGACAACATAGTAAACTCTGGCACTCGGGATACATTGTGTACTCGGGTAATATTGATCACTCGGGTAATACTGATCACTGTCTGCTTGGTCGACACTGCAACCGCTTGGGTTGCACTTCAAGTTGCTGGCTCGGTCAACACTGTGATGACTAAGTGTTTTGGCACTAATTGACAACATGTCTTGCCATAAGGTCTACAATCTCCCCCTTTGGCATTAGTGACCAAAAACACTTATCACACCAAAAACTGCTCAAACTTATGAGTCAAAACTCCCCCTTACCATGTGCTTGGGTACTTGCTTGGGTTTTGACAACTGCTCTGCACCTCGGTTACAATAGACTCTATTTTTGGTTTTTCAAAATTGTTTTTGTAACATTGCTATATATATCTTATTTTTTTCTCTACTACACATGTATTTCCTTATATGTATATACAATAAATTTCCTCCTTGTTTTTGACAAAAATGCCAAAAATATATCTACAAGGTAATACCAAAGTAGGATAGGAAATCTCTATGTACCTTCAAAATTTGAGACAAAGTATTGTCCCAATTGTCTTGCAACACCTTCAGGATGTGCAACTCAATATGTATCTCTGCTGACAACTCCATCATAAGCTCTGCAACTAAAAATTTGTTGTCATGTATGAGTGTATTGGCATGAGCAATATGTTTCTGCATTACATCCATGTGTGGAAGGAGTTGGCTCTGCATAGCTGTAAGGGATTCCCTTGTTCGTGCTTCTTCCCTTAGTAGTTCTGCCTGCATTTCTATCATATACTTGATCTTCACAAAATGTGTTGAACTCAAACTTGGATCAAGTGCCAACTGGTTTTCACATTCCTTCAAATCTGTGTCTATCTTTGTCAGCTCTGTCTTGATTTCCATGGTAAAGTTGGAAGTATCACTCAACTTTACAAATAATAAAACAACATTATTTACTGTGGTTTCTAGAGAGCTAATGAGAGTGTTTAGCTTCACTTGGTCTATTGCAATCTTACCTGCAACATTCTCTAGAACCTTATTTTCAAACTTTCTTTCTGCCTTATGCAGTAATTTCTCCTAACCACTTAAATCATTATTGAACTTGTAGACTATATCAACAAGTTGGTCCATAATAGAGTCATTCTCATTGACTTCTATTTCTAGTGCATCTAGGAATATACCTTTTATGTCCTCTAGCACTTAGTTTCTCTTCTTTTCTACTTGGAGCTTTTGTTGTGTAGCTCTTTTCTTCCATAGCTCCCCTAGTATATCCATTTGTTCTACTGTCAAGTTGGATAGATCCCAATTTGGAATCACAATATCTCCTCAAGATCAATTTCATCAGATATTATTTCCTTACCCTTGACCTTGGAATGAGATGAAGGAACTAGTTCCTTACCTTTTCCATCATCATCCTTAACCTTTCCATCCTCAGTGTTCTCCTCAGTATTCAGTTGGAATAGGTCATTGACATTCTGTGCACCAACTATAGAATCAGTATCAACTGTAGAAACATTCACAGTGTCCTTCTGTAACTCGGTTTGGCTAGGCCCAGTAGTAGGTAGAGCCTGATGCTCGATTCCTACTACACTTGATGTAGACTTTGTGATCTTTTCCTTGCTCAGAGATAGGATATTCTGAATAGGTAATTGGAGCAGGGATGTCACTTCTACTACTATCTGTTCAGTGTTAGATTCTTCAATGGTCTGAACCTCGGGTAAATCTTCATCTTTATCTTGTACATGAGGGTCTATACTCTGTTTCTCTGCCTTATCTTCTTCCTTGATTTCAAAAATTGACTTCCATAATTTTGTTGCAGCCTGCACAACATCTTCTATTTTCTTGCTTAAGATTTGAAAGGTCCTAAACCTTGGAGTGTGATTATTCTCATACTGAGTCATAGCATCTTTTGCCTCTTTACTAGTCATAGAAGGCATAACTTGTTTCAAGTTTTACATTCTAATATCCTTTTCAATCTAAACATCATTGTTCTAGTGAATAGAGATTGCCTTGAAAAGGTCTTCAGTCATATGGCTTTTTAGTTCATTTGGATCATACTTTCATCTTGCCATCTTGTCTACTAATGCATCCTCAATCATCTTCTGCTCATCTTTGGTTCTGGAAGCATACTTCAATGATTTGAGAGATCCCATACCAGTACTTTCTATTCAAAGGTAGGTGGAGGATTCTTGAAAGTAATTGTATCTTCTTCTACATCTTTTTCTTTAGACATTATCAATTTTCTCCTTGTTCTTCTGAGTTTGCTTGTAGTGAAGACAGGGGTAGAGATCTTTGGTGCTTTCTTGGGGGCTAGCCTCTTTGATGCAATGGTGCCTGGTGGACCTTTGCCAGAATGTGACCTTCAAACCCCTCAATCCTACAATCACTGTAAGGATCCAATCAAATGCCTTGGAAGACAATCAATCACTGATGTCTAGGGTCCCTA
>MU227200.1:2572370-2583955 GCA_018584345.1 Thuja plicata | reverse complement strand
AAAAATTATGAGTTGCCAATCCCCTTGACCCACAGTTGACCAGGGGCTTATTCTTGCCTAATCCTGGTACTGGGGTCTCACAATTGGATTCTAAGGGAAACTCTTATTCCTAGGCAACCTAAGACCTGTTTGGACTTTGTTGAAGTCCTTTTAATGCTTGAGGGATCCTCTTGACGATCATTTGATGAAGAAGGTGCGCCTGCACCACTCTTCTTCTTCTTAGGAGGCTCTACTTCTACGTCTTCCTCTTCTTTCTCAGATACATCATCTTCTATCTTTATTTCATCTTCTTTGCTTTCAGTGATAGAAGGAGGAGAGTCTGATGGCTTTCCATATTTCTTTCCAAACTTCTCTAACCTCTTCTTTCCTCTTTTCAAGATCTTAGGAATTTAAATCTCTGATGAAATTATGCCCTTAACCTCTTCATAAGTACCAAAATATGGTACTTAGGATCAACATGCTCATTTACAAGAGCCTCAATGATGTCTCGTGTCTCATCTATGTTAACCTCATATGCAAGAGGTTTCACCCATGCAATCCTAGGTTTGACTGCCTGAATGTATACTTTATCATAGTCAACTAGGAAGCAAACATCATTTTTGTAGTCTTCTACCAATTGTTTAGGAATTCTATATCTATTCTTCATTTTCTCTCTTAAACTCTCAAATTAAGCATCCATGATGCTTTCAAAATTATCTCCTAATTCTGCTATGAAATCATTTGTCTGATAAACTATGGGTCTGTCCTTCTTCCAAACAACTGTGCCTTTGGAAGGTAAAAGCTTCTGAACATAAAAGAATATGCAAACCAAGAGTGAACCAAACTTACATGGATTTTTCTTTGATGCTTGAATGCTCTCCATGTTTTTGCTCAATTGGATGAGCTCCAACTCGGCAAGGTCGAATGAAAGATTATTCTTGACCGCTTTGTATGCCAAGTCCATTGCCTCGCATGGTACGTTGTTTGGTTAGCTAGAACTGTAGATTTTGTGTGCAATTACATGAATCCCAAACTTCAATTCCATGTATGTAACTCCATTTAATCTCATGCTTATTTTATCCCACTCAGCAAGAGTCTTGGCTAGGTCATCATGGAGTAGGGTTTTTGTAGCTCTTGGCTTGTCAAGCATAGGATACCCTGTAACACAGTGTACAATTGTCTTGGTCATCTTTACTGGTTGTTCCAACCAGAGGTGCATGTCGTGAACACATCTCAGAACAAGCCTAATCCACTTAATCTTAAAGTTTTGTGGCATATACATGATACGATTCAAACCCTTGACTTCAAGATGTTTATGTTCTAGCTTCAGATTCCTAGCTTCACATAGGTTCTCGTATGCTTTATTCATTTCCAATGTACCTAGCTATTGAATGGTGCAGTGATAGAAAGCTTGGATGTCGTTAATCAATAGTACCTTTGGAGGAATTAGAAAATGAGCTCCCATCGGGTCTATCTCCTTTGCAATCGCTGGATGAAGCTTAAACTTTGGAGGTTCGTAGAAGACATTCCTTACTAACATCTCATATCATTTCTTAACCTTGTTGCTGGATGTAGACACCATAATGCTCAGATAATTGATGAAACTGAACTACAGTTGTAGCTATCAAACACATATTCACTCTAGAATCGTTGTAAGCTCTTGATCGCTCTGCAAATTGTAAAACTTGGTAAACGATAACTCTTCAATTTCACCATTTATGACAAATCTTCACCATAAAGCTTTTCATTAAATGCTCCGTATATAGTAGCTTGCACATCTTGGGTAGTTCTCCCAGGCTTACTCGGAAGCTTAGCAAAAACTAACTTCTATATCCTTTGAAACCATACAACCCAACTTGACTTGGTTAAGCCTGTGTAACTCATATGAAACTAAGAGCCTGACTCGGTTAGAACTATAATGTGTCCTAGTGCATCAATATGTTGATTTGGACTTGCTAGCATGTCTGGAACTGATGTATAATGGCTTGTATGCATAGTTCTAGTCTATCTCCTTGCATCTTTATTTAGAGATGGTGGATCCACCCAACTCACTTCTTTGGGTACCATTAGATCCTTCATTGTTTTGGTCTAAATTCTCAGGAGACTTTCTTGCCCACTTCTGACTCATCTGAGTTTTGATGTCTGAAACTTTTGCTTTGCCTTTCTCAAAACCAGTATCCACTTTTTCTTTGTTCATACAATTTTTGCTTAGATGGACGAGTTGTTTACACACATAACATCTCTTAGTAGGATTCCTTTTTCTGAGATGAGTCTTTTCACAATTTGCACCAATGTGCCCATACTCACCACAGTGACAACATCTGCTCCATGTGTTGTAATCCCAACCCAAAATTGCCTTAGATAGTTGTTCAGCAGGGTTCCATTTCTTAGTTCTGCACTCGGAGGATTTGTGACCTTGTTTGTTACAATTGAAACATTTTCCTTCAAACTTAGGTTTCTCAGTGCATTCATTTGCCCCATGTCCATGTTTATTGCAATTGTAGCATTTACCATTAAACTTTGACTTCTCATTGCTCCAACACTTATTTGATGTATGCCCTAAATTATTACAATGATTACATGTCGGTTTCTTATTCTTTTGAGTTCCTTGCTGTGAGGATTCACCTTGTTCAGTATAACCCAATCCAGTTTGTCCTTGATGTATGAATTGCTCTTTCAACTGATCCATGCTTACTTGTGAATTTATCATACTTTCATTGGTTTGATTTTCAGTATTCAGATCATTCCGTGGTCTTTCATTTTCAGTCCTCAAATTAATAACTTCTTGATTTGAATTATTGAGTTGATTTATCATATCTGCTTGTTGAAGTGACAAATGATGGATTTCATTTTATTTTTCCTCTAATCTTGCACTCAGCAATCTTTTATCTTCTTGTGCCATTTCTCTGTCATTTTCTGCTTGGTTCTTTTGTTCCATGACTTCACATATTCTAACTGATTGAATTTCTTGTTCTCTCTTCAACTTTCTGACTTCTTCATGTAAATTGAGATTCTTTTCAAGTAGGTCTTCAATAGATGCATCATCTTCTTCAAAACTTCTTTCTTTGCACAAATCATCAATTCTTTCTGCTATGTAATTTTTATCATTCATTTGCACTGTTAATTCTTTTCTTTTTTTCAGAGAAAGAGAGAGTTGCTCCTTGAGTTTTCTGATCTAATCCATGGCCACTTGTAGATCTATCTTTTCATTTTCAATGGCTTTCTCCAATCTATATATTTCCATTGCCTCTGATCTTTGCTCAAGTTGTTAAGCTTCTGATAAGAGAACCAGTAGCTCTAATACCAATTGTTGGAAATATATTAAGGCTAGGTGACTGAGAGGGGGGCAGGTGAATCAGGAACCAATAAAACTTATTCTCTTTTAACCTTTATTAGATTGTCTATTTTGATTACATGCATGAAACATAAAAGCATAATACATTCATAACACTTGACACAATATTTGGTTACCCAGAGACCTTCCAAATAGAAAGTAAAACTGGGGTGGGGATGGTACCCACAAGATTTAGTAATGCGGTATAAATTTAGCCTGTTAAAGCTTATAATTGACCACTTCTGATGGCCTTCCCTATTAGGAGAAATAAGGACTGTTAGGTCCACCTTGTGAAAGGATTTATACAATACAATTAAGTATGCAACTCTGTTAGGAGATTTGGAAAGGACTGTTAAGTCCACCTTGTTAAAGGATTTTGCTGATGCACCTTTTAGGATAAACCAGTAGATGATCTTCTATGCAAATTTTATTTGCTGAATAAGATCCTTTGATATAAAAACTAACCACCTGAATGTGATGGATGAGTCTTTGTTGTTCCTTTTACTATTGTAGCCTTCTTAATTAATCTACCACTTCATATTCGCATATACACTTATCACATCTTATAACTTCATTGATTCGATAACAAAGTACCTTACATATATATCTTATCCAAAACAATTATATACACAAGTCGGCTTCCATTACATAAAATAATATCAAACAATAATAGTTAACTCGACCCAAAACTGATACTCGGGTCTAGTAATCCACTCAGGCAATATACTGGCACTCAGGCAATATGCTGTCACTTGGGCAACATAGTAAATTCTGGCACTCGGGCTACACTGTGTACTCGGGTAATATTGATCACTCAGGTAATAGTGATCACTCGGGTAATACTGATCATTGTCTCCTCAGTCGACACTGCAACTGCTCGGGCTGCACTTCAAGCTGCTAGCTCGATCAACACTATGATGACTAGGTGTTTTGGCACTAATTGACAACATGTCTTGCCATAATATCTACACATAGTCTCATGGTCATCATGTTTCCAGAGGTGCATTCCCCTCTAGTAGTCAAAGGATAATTTGAAATACCCCTAAAGACTCCCATTAAAAAGAAATAAGAAGAAGCTCATTTCAACACTCCACCTCATATTGAGGCTGAGGACAAAACTTTTGACATTCTTGTTCCTATTTCTAGTGGCTATAGTTTGGATTATAATGGGTGCCAGACAAACATTTACTTGGAATCTAAAGGCTCTGAGGATCTCACTCTCTACAATTCACTCACAATACTTGTAACAGAACATCAAGATATGGAGATTTCCAAAGGTATCTTATCTTGAACCTTTTAGGGTTTTATCAGTTCCTATGTCTAATCTTTATTTCTAGCTAGGATGTTAAAATATGTCTTTGAGGTCCTTCATTACATATACTATTATATAGATTTCTATGACTTATTGGCTCATCTTACTACATTTATTTATATATACAAGTTTAGGGATTGTAGTGATGCAGTAGCCTGATTTTCTTATGGAAGCATCTTCAAACATGCTCACAATGTCTCCAGGAAATGGCAACCCAATGTTGGAGTGAAACCTCTTTATGGAATTGAAAAGTATATAGGATTTTCTTCCTTTTTTTTTTTTTTTTTGGGTATGGAGATCGAATTTAAGAAATGGTTAATCGTTAGATTCAAATGGATAAGTAGGAGATATTTTTCATAGCAAGTTAAATAGTGATATTGCTATTAGGATTCAACTATGTAGTTTTTGAGTCAAATTCATTGATCCATATTTTAGTAGTGGTTCACAGAACCTATCTCCCATGAGGATTAATTGATTAAGTTTGAAATGTAAAGTGAATTGGTTGTGTTTAAGTGGTTCAATTTGAGTCTTGTTGTTTGGAAATCTAGAGTTCAAGTGCTAACTTGGAAGATCATCAACTATAAAATTATTGTGAGACAATGTCTCACTTTTCTCCTTACCCAATCTTTTAAATGTCCTTTTTGTAACAAGTTGGAAACCATTAAAAATCATCTTGATGTTGTGTCATCCTGCTCTTGCATTTCTTTTGGGTTTATTTATGTTGTTGAAATTTTGGTTTTTGGTTGGTTCTTGTTTTCTTGTTTGGAGATGGGTGTTCTTTATTTCATGTTGCAACTTGTAACTAGTTTTCAGTTACTCTTGTTGCCTTTAAGATAGTGGACAAAGGTGTTAGGACTATTGAGTTATTGTTGACATTGGTTGTCATTGATGTCAAAACCCTCATACCAACATCCCAGCGGTATCGGTTGATTGTTGATAGTTTTGGATATGTATCCATTAGTTGTCAGTTATATAACATAATTTTTGGTTATGGAAATTTTTATGGTGTATGGCAGGTGTACTTAACTATACTCATGGCCTATATGTTTCGGTGCACTTGTATGTTTTTGATGATCAATACTATATGAAGTTGCTCATTAGTTTCTGGTGATTGCTATGCTTGCAATGTTCTTCCAGTTGTTTCTAACATCTGGACAATGGTGTTATTCATCAAATTGGTTTTGGTATCATGTTATGGACCTACTCCATCCTATTTCATTTATCATTTGGTTTAGATGTTTTGGTAATCATGACATGGTCTTGGTTGTAGCATTCCAACAATATCAGTAAATATAATGTACAATGTAAACATCTTATGTATGACCTATATTTGGTCATGGTGTAGCATGTTGTAAAGTTTCCTTAAGTGTGTCCTAGATTTAGGACCCATGGTAACATATTTAATGTAATTGTAATATCTATTGTGATTTGGATCATCACACACATTTAGTGTGGTTGACATATGTATTGTCGGATATCCATTTAAATAAAGGAGAATCTTTTTATGTCTACGAGATGGATGATATGTGACGGTGTCGTGGGAATAGTGCAAGTTACAAAAGGAGAAACAATACAAACTTGTGGTGGTATTGTATGTGAGAAAAAGTTTGTGAAGCAGTTTATTGAAGATCAAGAAGTGGCTTGCATACTGAGTTACAGTGGATTAGACAATAACATACAAAGAGAAGATCAACATTCAGGTCTACTCGTGGTAACAATAATAGAGCTTAATTGTTAAACTATTTCATGCATAGCTAGATGTAATTATATCAATTCATCTTTTGTCAGGAATATTTGTATTGGCAGTTAACGATATTCATTTATAAGGGTAGTTAGCCCAACTGATAGTGAGCCAACCTGTAGTGAGCCTTTGTAAAAATCACCTTAACCGGTGTTTTATTTCATGAGAATTAGTTTCTCTGTGATTTTTACCAATTTGGGTTTCTACGTAAATATTGATGCTCTTTGTGTCAGTGTTTTTGTGCTTTCACGTTCATATCTGTTATGAGTGCTTAATGTGGTTAACCAATAGATCAGAAGTTAATATTATCAGTGTTTATGAGTTTACCAAAAAATTAAATATTTTATAAAGTGTGTGGGAATGACTAATTCACCTCCCCTCTCAATTATTTGTCTTGTTCAACTATTTGCATCAGAGCTTGGTCTCTTGCAGATAAAGCTTAACCACTTGAGGGAGATCTTGGATGTTTGAATAGATGGAATGAGGGTACTACATTGAAGGAGATTTGAAAATCATGATGAGTGACATTGAAGGTACCAAATTAGAAAATTAAGAGCTAGAAGAGAATTTGAAGGAAGCAAATGCATGTATCACAAAGTTGAGAGATCAAATCAAGATATAAAGAAGTCAGTTAGGAATTGAAGGAGTCAAAAGACAAAGTTGCAGTTTTAGAAAGGGAACTGAAGGAGTCAAATGAAAGGGTAATATGCCTAGAAATGCAGTTGGGTGACAAATGCATTATAAGGAATTTATCAGGCATGGATTGAGGAATAAAGTGAAAAGTGCTTGGATAGCCAGAGATAAACTGAAAGTTGCAATGGAATAATGGAAGGAATCTGAAGAAAAGTTCAAGGAGATTATTAAGAAGAGTTTAGAATAAAATGAGAAGTTGGAAATATTATTAAAATGGTCGAGAGCATAAACAAAAGTGTGTGAAAGTAGTATTATTCTGGATTTGTTATTAGACATGTAGAAAAGTCACAGAGATAAGGAAGATTAGGGTTTATCGGTGAATGCCCAATTCAGAAGGACAAAGGCAAAGAGAAGGAAATTGAAGAAGATGAAAAGGTTGAAGTAACAAGCAAGGTCAAAAATCAAAATACATCCACAAGAAGACCTCCAGTAAGACAACAAAATGGTCAAAGGAACTTATCTTTTAGTGGTTGTTGTTATATTTCCAAAAAATTTGGTCATAAATAAGTTGATTGCAAGATAAGAAAGGATCAGAAGGTTCAATGTTTTAATTGCCATAAGTTTGGTTGTAAGGCAAGTAAGTGTAAGAGTCAAGTTTCAAATCAGGATAAGAAGAGTGCAACGAATGATATATTTTATGGTAATTGTTATGTATGTCACAACTATGGTCACAATGCTAGTCAATACAGATCAAATATTTAGTTGATGAGATTTGATAGAAGGAATGTTAATTTTTTCAAGTGTGGTTAGAGTGGTCATTATGCTAACACATGCAGATTTTGTGATGCTCCGCTAAATACTGATGTTGGAAATGAGTTGAGTAACTGAGAGGGGAAGGGTGAATTAGTTACCACAAAAACAAATCCAAGTACCTTAGATGTCTTAATCAAACTTATCATTGTTACTCGATTAACAAAGTAATCTTAAGATATTAATTGTGATTATCCTTTAGTGATTAAATGTAGAAACATAAAGCATAAAGTAAATAACATGTACACAAATAACATCAATATTTAACATGGAAACCCAATTTGGGAAAACCACCAATTGCAACTAGTTACTATTTTTCATTCTTCTGAAGTGATCCCTATTAGGAGCCAACCCTGTTAAAGGTTACAAAACACACTGTTAGGTGTGACCCTATTAGAGGATTTAATCACCCTGTTAGGAGTGGCCTTGTTAGAGGTCTTAAAACACTTCAATGTGGAAATGACACCTTGTGAGAGGATTTATGAAAGACTGTTAAGTCTACTCTGTAAAAATATTTGGATCACTACTCCAATTGTTAGAGAGTAACAATGGATTGACCTATTTTAAGAAGCAACTGTCTTGCTGATTCAGATCTCTGCTCTGGATTTAAGTTGGATACTCACTGATTGAATATTCTATTGCAGATCAGTCTGGATGTTCTGTCCTTAATCATAATTCCATCTTATTTTGCCTTCACTCTTCATATCAAAGAACTCTTCCACTTCTCATCATCATATTAAATCCAAACTTGACCTTGTATATATATGATAAGCCTTATCAAGTCAGCCTGAAAAACCTTCCAAATAAATAATAAACCTTAAGTCTATCGGCTGCATATAACCAATTAAACACAAAGTGTAAACTATTGTTAGTCGGCTGACACTAAATGTATAACTCGGTTAACACTGTAATCCTTCAATGCCCGATTGTTACTGAAATGCCCGAGTGAACTCGGTTAGTACTGAAAATCACTTTAGTCTTCTTCAATGCCCGAGAGAGCTTGGCATACACTGACTGTGCTCAGTTAGGTATAGACATTTGTGTAACATCACTACCTTTGTGTAAACATCAATGACAATACACAATTGAATAATTGTCTTCAACAACTGAGAGTAGCAATAATGTTTCAGTTGGATCTCAAAAGGCTAATATGACATGGAACAAGAAGGATGTTGTTGGTGTAGAGAGTCTAGCAATATCATATCCCCGTACTAGATCTTCCAATAACTGAGTTGAATGCTTTAGCTCAAGGGGAGTTTTAACATGCTAAATCATACACCTCCCCTACTCTAAAGTGATACCAGTTGCAAGTTGCTTATTTATGGTAGGAAAGATAAGAGTTTTAATGACGACAAGATGTTTTGGTGCATAGTTGGATTGCATTGACGATATTTAAATCTCAATTGGAAAATAATTAATGGTTGTTCATGGCTTTAGTTGCAACATTTTTGTATTATTTGGTATTCTAGTTGTTGTCAATCAGTATTGTACCCACAATGCAAAGTTGAAAACCTTGCAATTCAGTTGGAACATGGAAACATTCTCACTGGTCGAAATGAGAAAAAATCTCTGGATCATAGGTCATCTTCCTCCTTGTGATCACCTAAAACTAATTTTGACTGGAAAAGGTTTAAAAGGATATGCTTGTGTAAATAAAATTCTAAACTAACAGGTGATGCACCAATAATAAATTGCAATAGAATCCCACAAGACTCCCCACAAAGATAATGAAAACACAACCCACTTAGACAAACCCTACAAAAATGACTCTATGAAAGGTTTTGTTGTGAATACTAAAGAGGAAAATAATATATGTTTTCACAGTTTAACACCAAAATCCAAAACACTGTCATAAATTTGCACCATTGGTCATCATATTCTGCATTATAATTTAAGGAATAGTGATCAAATAAAGGTAAAGAACACAATAATTGAACTTAATAACTCACAATTAAATATGATCACAAAAAAATGGAAAGAAACTCAGTGTCTATATTAAATCTCTAAAATCTACAACAATCTGCTCCAATATAATGATGCTCAATTTTAAAATTGGCAAAAAGAATGAAGTCCTAAAAATGAGCTCCAAAAGATGAGATATAGACCCCTCAACAACAAATGGGTCAGATGTGTGAGAAAATCCCTAAAAATAGGGTGTAAACCCAACGAAATACCAAGTCTATTGAAAAATGAACTCCTCCAAGGTATATAGAACTGATGTGTATCTCAACTCACCCTCAAATTACTCAAAAAGATCTCCAAATCATGCTCAAGCATAGGGTCATATGCAATAAATAAGCTTAGGAAAAGGGCACTGCAATTAGAATTAAGTGGAGTCTAACTGTATCAAAAGATCCCTCAACTGATGTATAATTGATACCTACTCCAAAAAGACTCAAAATGCACTCAAAATACCAACAATTTGCCCAAGATAGATCTATCGATCCAAGAAAACCAAAATCCCCTCTCTGCCTCAGCTGATCAAAATATGCATGCCTATCTCCCTATTTTTTGCATTGAAAATAATATCAATTAAAGTATTTACTTAATTGATATCTTGCAATAAGTACATGCAAAAAATTAAATGACTCCCCTTATAACATTATCTCACAACATGCAAAATTGTTCCCCTCTGCTAAAAATAGAAACTCCACTTCAAACCTGGCCCCTTACTCTTCTTGCAAGGAAAGAAAGAAAACAATTATACATCTTATATTAATATATAAAAGCGATGTGCTTAAGTAAATATTAATCTAAAATAATAAATTGTTAATAGCTTCACTCTTTTTTTTAATATCTACTAAGTAATAACAATTCAGTACTTAGTAAATATTTAAAATTGAATTACATCTACTAAGTAGTAACTCACTATTACTTAGCAGATATAATATCTTGAATCTACATGGAAAAAAATGAAAATTAATCCCATCAAAAACACTTGGGTAAAGAAAAATCCCAAACCACCAAGGTATTAGGCTTTCCCAACCCTAAATCGAGTTCATTGTTACTTCACAAACTTTTGGAGAGCTCTTTGGCCATCGATTCCCCTTAGGGTTTCAGTGGCAATCTCAGCATGCAATTGGGAATTTCATGAAGGCTCCTTGACATATCACTTTGTGTATTCACCTGTAAACTATGATTCTTTATTGGTAAGTACCCATATGTTCTTGGCGTCTTCATTTGCTTCTACTGCTTCATATATGGTGATCTCATCACAAGTCATGGTCTTCTCTTCTTTACTTTCTCTAAAATGATATTTTTATTGATTTTTGAGTGTTCTTTCCACTAAATGTGGGCTCATTTTAAGGATATCTAGTTTTGGAACTCTATTTGTAACAACTCTTAAAAAAATGTGCCCTCTTTTTCTTATGTTGTCCTTTATCTTTGGGCTACAAATGATTATGGAAAAAGCCTCTGTGTGACTTGAGAGTGCCTAGAAATACTGATTTGTTGGTGATGGATCTACTCATTACATGGGCTTTCTAGATTTAGTTTGTCTGCATCATACACAAACTTTGTGCATTTATTTTGAACTTCACACTATGTTATTGCATGCTCTCATACTTTTGAGGTTGTAAACACATTGTAATATGTAGACAAATGGTTACATTTTTTCACTAATAATTGTGGCTTCTTTCCTATGATAAACCTTAAAGATATTGAGGGTTTTCTAATATTCTTGGTATTCTTCATATTAGGGTTTTGACCATTTCTTCATACCTTGTGTCTGAAGTTGAACTTCTCCCTCAAACATGAAATATATATATATATATATA
>MU227200.1:2541042-2566206 GCA_018584345.1 Thuja plicata | reverse complement strand
ACATATATATATATATATATATATATATATATGTATATATGTATATATGTATATATATATATATAGGAACTTTTGATGCTTTTTACTTTACTCTAGAGCTTTCATAACACCTTTAATTTCATAAATTTGTGCCTACAGTTGATACTTGAAACCCTATGACTGCTATGTCCATATTATTGTGAATGTAACATTGCTTTCATAATTTGTGACTGTATATCTATCTTTTGACTGGTTAGATCTGCTTTGTTGTTGTGGCCTTAATGCTTATAAAGATAGTTGCTATCTTTGACAACTACAACTACACTTTTGACCTCTACAACACGGTGCTCATATGGTTAACAACATTGTTTACAAGATTGGTCATTTTCCTTTCATTGTTGTAGTTGGTATGTCATGATGTTATGAGCTGAAGCTTACTTTACTCATTTCCATAAATGCAAGGTATCTTTGTTTGTCATATTGATATAATAATTATCTATTATCTCAGCTTTTAAGAATGGGTGTAACCTTTTAATGACAATACGTATTTAATGGCCTTCTTGATGACAACTTTGATCTCACTGCCATTGGTATGTACTATTATTGTCATTCCTTTTTCTTCATTCATGGTATCCAATGCTTATTTTGGCTCTATTTTGGAAATAACAACAAATCACTATTTAAGGTGCTCATCTAGTTGATCAGAAACAACGGCCCTCACACCTTAAAACACTGCTCCTATTGCCTTTGAGATTACACATTAAATATTGTCATGTAAATGCTCAAGACTATGCACTTGTATGGTTTATAGCAGAAGTTGCTTTGATTAATCTTTAGCAAATGCTCATTATTGATACTCTGATTACCAATAACAAATAAATGATTATTTTTGACTAACTTTTCTGATTTGATCTTCAATATCACCTCTGTTGTTAGATATGTATTGACATTTGTTGCCTTTTAGATGTAAGAATAGCTTGTTGTTACTATTTATTTTAGTGGCAACATCTTTTTACATGCCCTATTCCTAAGCACTGACCCTAATCATATTCCATTTTATCATAGGAGATGCTTTCATTAAAAGTGATGTAATTGCATCTCTTTGGTCCCATAGATTTGTTGCTACTAAATTTGAAACAAAGAATATCCCATGTGTCTGTGACTTCACTATTAAGGCATATGTCCCATCCATTACTTTGATATGACAGATAATTCATGAAATTAATGTCTTATAATGCACAAAATATTCATCTTTCTGGTATGAAGCTGTTATGTTTCATCAAATAGTAAAAATATCATTATTTTGCCAACACTTTTGACATTGTACTTAAAATTATTAACTTTTTAGGTGTCCACTGCATTGATACTCTCCTGTTATTCTAAGAGGATTTGATGTGAGTGGGTTGCCTTGCTGTCATAATGTATCATTTACTTGTAAAAATGGAGGTTCATATTGCACTGTCATTCTATACTGAATTTTGCCTTTCTTCTACTGCAAGAACTTGCTCATATTGTCTTCAAGGCATTTAAGCACTATGTTTTTTAAAACTTGTTATCCTATAGTGAACAAAATATCATGGAAATTCTCCTTAAATGTAACTTCTCTAATAATCATTAAATCACTGTGTATTTACTTCACTGTGGTTATCTCTTCAAGATCTTTTGCACATTTTGTTGGCTTTAAAAAAAAACACTGGCTCTTTGCTACTATTATAGAAAAATGTTGTTAATATTTGTTTACCACCTTTTGAGTTCATACAAGGGAAACATTCTACTTCTTTTGACTGTAAAACTATACCTATTAGTGATAAAGTTTCCTTTTATCATAACCATGTTGATCAGTATTGTAACCCCTGTACTGAAAAATTGTGCTCTTCTTTAAAGCTCAATTTTATAATAGTTCACTACCCACGAATGTGCTAAGAGTACTTCCCTTCTTGTAGTAGCATGAAATGAATATATCAATCACTGCATATTACTATACTTGAAACTGATCTTTGCATTATTTTTTTACATTTTTCTTTGCTTAGGATACCAGTGACTATAGCTTGTTGTTCACACTTTAGTATTTCCATCCTTGTAGCTTTATTTCTTAAAATAAGCCTTCTATAATGTTGCCCCATTTATTGAATGTTTCTTCATGATTGTGATATTTAACCAAAAGGTTTAATGAGGTGAGATCATGTCCCTTTGACAATTTACTGCATTGACTCGTGTGTGTGTTCAGGCTAAAAGATTTTAAGAATGCAATAATCTGTCTCTTTATAGCTTATTATCTCCACCTGTAGCATCATGATACCTGAATGCTTTTATATCTCCGTCTCATTCTATGCATGACCCTATAGATCATTTAAGAAGGCATGAGGAACTTCCCAAATCATAACTTGAAGGTCTCTTGATAACCTATTTGTGCTGAAATAGGTATCAAAGGACCTCAAGTTATAATTTTGAAAGTACTAACAATACCTAAGAAAACTACCTCCCTAATGTCCCTGCTACCACAACCACTTCCATCAGGTCAAAAGGTTTCATAGAATTACCATGTCCCTTTTATAACCTCTCTCTATGACTTGTCTTCAAAATGCCCCTGTGAGTTAGAAGGTTTCACAATAATGGAAGATGTGTCCCTTCAATAACTCAGCTAAATGTGCATGCCTCTCATCATGTTGGGCTCAACCCTTGTGGGAGCTCAGTCGATTCCACATGGTGACAAGTATACATACATACCTGTATCTTGTAATGCCCAAAATTCAAACACTAGATTTGACATTAAACAAACTATTTATTCTACTTTGAACATATCTAATTTGCAATATTTTTTTTTTAAACAATGACATACTATATTAATTAAAGAAACATAGTGTGAACCTATTTGTTATAACATTTAACTGGAATCTAAAATGATAATAAATCTACTTAGATCACTAAAGCTTATTATGATGTTCAATAACCAACATGACTTGAAACTGCATACTTGCATTTCTCTTTCTTGCATGTGTATCATATTCTCCTTGCCTCTCTATCTCCTGCACTTGTATATATGGCTACACAACTAGATGCATGATATAAAATTCATAGTTTATTTCATACAACATCATAAGATAAGATACATCAATAACTTAGCTAAATCAATCATAAGGTATTTAAAGCTAGTTTCAAAAAGAGATGCAAACTATGCAAAATATTGAAAAGGGGTGGCAAGATCAAGGAAGAACTCAAATGTACAAGACCTAAGGGCCAAACCTAATGCCTTAGGGGTTCATCATAGATGGCCTTGCCTATGTAACTCGTAGAGACATCGTAGTTCAGGTTTACAAAACTTAAACTAACTCGTACTAGGCATGCCCTAATGGGGGACAAATCACTTTAGAAATCAAATGTGGTATGTGTTAGGGAGTATGAATGGATGCTAATATATTTTCACTTGGATGCCAAATTAATAAGACATAGATTTGAGAGAATTTATGATAATATATCTAGAGAAATTTAATATAGATTCTATATTGTTCAACAAGAGCTCACACCATGTTTAATGAGCTACAAGAGGCCAAGCTAACAATAACTCATAGCATCTAAGTGGAGGAGACTAAATCACACTCCAAGCCTACATAAGAACTACTAAGTTCATTTTATAACACCAATTGAAGTATGCCTATGATAACCTTAAGCTATATAAGAGATCAAGGAAAGAAACATAACAAGTGTGTTCCGTACCAACACCGACACATGTAAACTACTACTAAGCATCTCCTTGATATGTACCTTTATATTTTCTTCATATCAAGGGTCGATTACACAAGATTACATTTCATAGGACATGCATCTCTAGGTACATACAAACGAATGATATAACATATCCAAATACGATAAGTGAAAAGAGAGAGAAAGAGTAAGAAGATGAAGTCTAATGCCAAAAAATATGTCAATGTTGATGTAGAAAATCTAGTCCCCAATGGTGGTTGGTAACACCACTCAACCATGTGGACCCCGTAGGCCCACCCCACCTTGTTAGGAGATGTACACATGGCCCAAACACAACAAACAAGAATACACTTGGGAGCACGCTTACACACACCAATCAAGAGTACTCACATCAATCTCATGAATAGAAAAAGATCTATCATCTACTCTTTAGAATGTAATATATTAAGAGTGATACTCAATCTACAGTGAGGTTAGGTGATAGGGGAAAACAAAGGGGAAAGTGTCATCATGTAGCACAAGTAGCTCACACAAATGGATAATTCTCTCATAGAAGGTCTCATCTTTTCATCTCATTCTGAGCCCAACAAACTCTAAGGCATGAAGAGAGAACACATGAGTCAACATAATCCACTTTCACATTATGTATCATTACTAGTTTCATATTACTCCCAATAATCCAACCAAGTGATTACTCAACGTGGTGACACATTGGAGGCCACTTACCAATTGTTCCTATCATCTACACCCAAGGCTCATCCTGTTTCACATGAAAATGACATAAAAAATACACATGATAATAATACTAAGTTACATTCACAATAGGTTTCATTAAACACAGTTTTCCATCTTCTCAATTTGCTAAAATTCACAAAGCATAAACTCTTTAACATCTATGTCGGTAAAGGTTAAACATAGACTCAATCATTATATCATTATAGACATGCCAAATATATCACTCAACTTCACAATTAATAACTTTTATTTAATTTCAAATACACGCACACAAAGTAACTTAAATGCTTGATTTCACTATTCATAATTCATCCAAATATTCAAATGACTATAACTAATTGAAAATGAACTCAAATTTATTCAAATAAATTTTTTTATTATATATATCCATCATTCCCCATAATAATATGAAATAAAAACACTCCAATTCCACTTTTCAATTTTTATCAATTTCCATGCAAAAATCAACACTACGACATCCTCCGTTAATGGTGCTCAAAAAGCTTAAAAATTTAAATTTTGAAATTTAAAAATCTAAAGATACCCTTTGGTTCTAAATTCACCCAACACCCCTCTTTTAACATAAAATTCTTATTTCCACCATTTCTAAAAATTTGGGCCTCATAACACTATCTAGGGCACGTTTTTTATATTTTATTTAAAACTAATGCTACAATGCATGAAACCAAGCGGTGTAAGAATGAAAAATATTCTAAATATTATTACTAAACAAACAAAACTGATTTGGATTGAAAATATTGAGTATAGAGAGAAAAATCAACAAAACTCTACCTTAACTTGTGTAAAACTTCAAAATTGAAGAACTTTTCACATACCCAATCCTAGTTTTAATCCTTTGGACAACAAGAAGAATTTGAGGAGACTAATCCATTGAGCTCCTACCCATAAAATTCTTTCTAATAGATTTCTCCCAACAAAAGAATCAAATTTTGAATGTAGGAGGGTTTAGAGAGTTTCAAAAAATCCTAAAAATAAAACTAAGTGTCCAAATAAACTCTTTTTTTTTCACTTTTTCTTTTTGAAAACATTTAAAATAACTAATTAATAAGATTTGTTCCGCATTCTCAAATGTCCAATTTATATTTTTAATATAATGCCTATCAAAATGAGCACATATATGACATATTTAGCTCTTTTAAAAAAAATATCAATTAATCTCTTTCAAATATTTAATAATCATTTACGCTATAAAATTTAATATATCGTTAAATCACATATTTCATAAACAATCACTTTCTTTTCAACCATAATTACTCCCAAGTGCCCCAAACAATATCCAAACATTAATTCATCATTCAAAGTCATATAATAATCTATTTAAACTCATTTAATCAAAATTAACCATTAAATCATAACATCATTAATTTAAACATAAACTCATAATCAACAATGAAATTCTTATGAAATGCATCTAAACACAAAGACACTCTTTACGGGTATCCACATAGGGTTAGGGTCACTAGCATCACCATAAGATAGTAACTAGATGTAATAAGGGTCTTTGCAAAGACAAAACGCTTAATTTAGCACAACGAGTCTAGTCTTAGGAAAAATTGGTCAATGTGACATTTTCGAATAACCACCATTGGGGAAAAAGACACGCTCAAACCTACGAAGCCAGGTGAAGACAATGTCTGGTACCTGCCCAAGTTAGTGCAATAGCCAAAGCAACGTACACATATACTATGTCAACAATAGGCAAGGGAGGGGAACAAGACATCGTGTGGATCTCGCAAGCAAGTGACTACAACTTTGTTCTACCTCAGGCACACCCATCATAGATCATCATCATAAGCATGTCCATGATCTCAAGGCATCCTCAACAACATCATGTAATTATTTATTAACAATAATAACCAGCCACAATATTTAAATAACGAGGGCTATCAAAAGAGATCATCAATATATATATTACTTACCATTTAACTATGGTGGTGATAACAACCATAGCCTTACCAGGGCCAGTATGCTGAGTGTCACTAATCATCTGCTATATCATAAAATCTTATCAAGGGTCATTGGTAAGTTTTAAGATCATGAATCATCATTGGTACCATAAATTATTACATTTACAGACTAATATCAATATCATCATGAGATCAACCTACAATACCATGAGGCTACCTTAACATTTATGCTAGAGGACATACTTAGACAATACTGTGGGATTATTTCACATCTACTGCCATTACTAAAATCACAAGTATAATTTACTATCAACATCAATATAATCATAATCCATCCAAGCTAACATGTGAGCATCATTGTTATCATATATGAATATCAAATAATAGTAAAATCTCACCAAAGAGTATTAACTAACTTCATGGTATTTCACTTAATGCTAGCACATGTTTCTAGTGACATTAACGAGTATTTAGTATCAAGTATACTTACTTCATTTCACTTGCAATCCAGGGTCATAGACCATATTACTTTTTTGTAATGATTGGGTTGGAGTGGCACTACATATCTGCACATGACAGACACATTTTTAGTACAAAAACATTACTTCAGCTCATTGATCATTTCTTTGCATATCTTAGGATGTATAGTAGACAGAAGTAAAAATATGATATGAGATCCTTCATTGCTCAGTTCTAAGAATTGACTCCTGTCTTTTCTATTATTTTGCAGGTGTACTTCAAGGATGCGGGACCTCAAGCTCTCCTTCAACACAATAGTTCTCCATTATTAGGCAATGGAGTATCTCAACCCTACTTCTTTTGTCTTATGTTCACTCTGAAATATCTTTTAGTTTTGGTTTTCATAGTAACCACTGCTTGTGTGGAATTGTTTTATGTGTTGTACCCTTCATTGCATGAACAAATGCTTTTCAAAATTGTAATAAAAAGGGATTTTGAGTTGTATATTTTCTTGTTCTTAAAAGAAATGAACTCTTGTCACTTTTGCATTTTGATTTTCTTTTTTGAAGATTAGGATAACAAGTTGCACACTTTTTCATAATTTTTTCTCTAAAGCTCAAACTAAATCAACAACTTAAAAATGAATTGTATCTTGACATATGCATGTAATCAAACAAAATAGATAAATTTTGAGTAACAAAATGAACCCCTTTCACTTAAGATAATCAAAGCTAATAATAACTCTACCAATTAAAGAAATGTAGTGAAAATTGGTAACATTTTTGGAGACCTCTCAGGGGTGTTTGCCTAAAAAATAAAAAAGGACTAGTGGCCTTGTATAATCCATTGGGTACATGATTCAAATGGATCTCTAAAATCTTTAAAATTAAACCTCCTCCAAAACTGAAACCAAACAACTAAATTGGAAAACTAAAAACCTCTGCTCAAAACACTTGAAGAAAACAAATTAAAATTGAAAACAACTTCTAAACTTCACTGTGATTGTATGAACCTGTGATTCTGATATGAGGCAGCAAATTCCAATCCATGCGTTATGTGATGATCATTGATTCATATGATAATGGTGTTGTTCAGGACTAAAACTGTAAAGAAACTACAAACATAATGAACTTGAACAATGATATTGACTACATGGTACTTGCATGAGAATGATACTTATGATATGGGGTAGTGGAATTTATCCATGTTTCATGTGATGGGTATGATGTTCATGCCTCTATTGTGTAGTTTATCCTTTTTCTTTTGTTCATTGTATCATACTGAAAACAACTAACTATAAAACTAACTAACTGAAACTACCTTCTATTTTTGTCATGATCACATCAATGGACTGTGCATTGTTTATAACAATGAACCCTGGGGGGTTCTCTTTTATGCAGGATGTATGCTTCTTTGATTTTATCATGATAAAAATAGAAGTAATAACTCCAAGTAACAGAAATAAAACCATCTACGTGTTGAATTACTTATTTCTAAAACTAAAAAATACCTTAAAAGCAGTGCTTTAGGTGTATCTCATTGACTGGGATAGGCAATTCTTCTCCTTCCATAGTTGATAGTTGAAAAGCATTATGCACTTTGCATCCTGAAATCACAAATGGGCCACACCAGATGACATCAAATTTGGTGTGCTTTCCAGGCCTACTCTTCATCTCATCCAATTTGAGCACTAAATCACCTTCATTAAAGACTCTTGGGGCAGATTTTCTATCAAATGTCTTCTTTATATAATCATAATGTTTTTTCCAATCAGAAAATGCTTGTTTTATAATTTCTTCAAGTTCAACCAATTCTGCCAATCTAACCTGCATTGTCTCTTCTTCTAACAACTATAAGTCTTTGATGAAACTTAAGGTTGGAAATTCAACCGAAAATGGAAATCTAGCTTCCATGACATAAACAAGAGTGAATGGTGAATTACCTATTGAACATTTTGGGGTAACTATGTCAGCCCACAAAGCTAACTTGAGCTTGTTGTTCCAAGCTCACTGATTGTCTTCAATAGTCCTTTTAATGATGAAGTCCCTACTAAGACACTCACAAGGTCTATTTGGGATTGGAAGGGGTTGATACAACCCTACATTGGATGAAGTCCCTTTAGCGTTTTGACAAACTATACAAGACTCTACATACTTTTGGATATCCCAATTCATCCTTGGCCAATAGTAGTATCTTTTAACCAACTCTAAGGTCTTATGAACCATAAAATGTCCACTTAGTGAACCATTATGTTTTTACTACACTAGGTTCTCCCTCATTGAACCTCTAGGCATATAGAGTTTCCCTCCCCTAAACAAAAGACCTTCTTTGAGATTAAAATCAGAGTACTCACCATGAAAATGATTTGTAACTCTTTACACACATTGTAAGTTTCTAAGAAGTCCTCATCCTCTAGATACAACTCCTTGAAACTATCTATGCCAATGCTCCTTAACTAGATTTCTTGGACTATGAGAAATCTCTTGCTCAATGCATCTGCCACCTTATTTTGGAGTCCCTTCCTGTTCCTGATGGTGAAGGTGTAGGCTTGGATGTACTCCACCCACTTCATATATTTATGACTTAACTTATCATGTGAATTAAGGAAGCTTAAAGCTTGGTTGTTAGTATAAACCACAAATTCCTTAGGAAGGAGGTAATTCCTCCACTTCCTCAATGCTTGTACTATGGCATATAACTCCAAATCATATGAGGAGTATTTCTTCTTTGCATCACTGAGTTTTTCACTATTAAAAGTCACTGGCTTGCCCTCCTGACTTAGGACTACTCCTATGGCAATATGAATGGCATCACATTCCACAGTAAACAACTTCTCAAAACTAGGAAGTATCAATATAGGTTAGGTGGCTATCCTCTTCTTCAAAGTCTAAAAAAAAATTTCAGCATGCTCATTCCACTAGAATTTAGTCTTTATGCCTCCCTTAATGGTATCCAACCTAGTTGCACATATTTCACTGAATTGTCTGATAAAATTCCTATAGAATTGTGCCAATCCATGGAAGCTCCTTACCTCTATAGCTGACTTAGATGTAGGCCAGTTCAAGATTGCTTCCACCTTGCTTGTGTTCATCTTCAAGTTTCCTTTGGAGATAAAAAAAAGCCTAGGTATACCAACTATTGCTTCATGAACTCACTCTTTTCTATGTTGATTGTCAACTTCTCTTCATGTAACCTCTGCATGACCATCTACAGGTGCTTATTGTGATCCTCCTTTGTCTTGTTGAACACTAGGATATCATCTAGATACACCACAACCCATTTACCTATGAATTCTTTCAATACTTCATTCATTAGCCTCATAAAAGTGATTGGGGCATTAGACAACCCAAACGACATAACTAGCCACTAGTAGAGCCCTATTGTGGTCTTAAAAGTTATATTCCACTCATCCCATTTCTCCACTCTAATATGGTGGTAACCACTCTTTAAGTCAATTTTGGAGAAATACTTAGCTCCCCCTAGACAGTCCATTAAGTCTTCTATTCTATGAATCGGGAACCTATACCTTATGGTAATTCTATTAATGGCTCTAGAGTATGTACATAGTCTCCAAGTACCTCCTTTCTTTGGGGCTATGATAGTGGGAACAACACATGGGCTTATACTCTTTCAAATCAATCCTTGGTCAAGTAATTCTTGGATTTTTTTAGCAATTTCTGAATTCTGTTGTCGGGTCATCTTATAGGTAGCTTTGTTTGAGAGTGAGGCTCCTGAGATAAAGTCAATTTGATGATTAATAGACCTCTTAGGTGGTAGGGTAGCTGGTTGACCATCACTAACTATATCTTGGTATTAGTGTAACAATTCTTAGATCTCCATAGGTAGTTCCTCTTTCTTACTCACCTTTTCATACACAGGCTTCAATACTAAGGCAAAGCCCAATCCTTCTTCTTATAGTGTCTTTAATAATTCCCTTTCTCCCACCAAAAGTATATTACGACCCCTTTTCTTCACTTCTCCTTCTTTCAAGATTGCCTGTATTTTGAATGTTACCCCATCTTTCCTAAAGGAATAAGAGTTCTTGGCTCCATCATGCATGGCAGCTTTGTCAAACTACCAAGGTCTACCCAACAATAGATGACAAGCATCCATGGGTAAGGCATCACACAACATTCTGTCCTTATACCTCCCTATGGAGAACTCCATCCAAGCTTGCTCATTAACCAACACATGTTGAATTTTATTCAACCAAGTAACTTTGTAAGGGTTAGTGTGAGGAATTATTTTCAACTTAAGCTTTTCAATAGCTTCCATAGAAATAATGTTATCAGTAGAACTAAAATCTATGATAACTTTTCAAACCTTACCTTGAATCTTGTATTTGATTCTGAACAAAGATCTTATTTGGCTTGGTTATTCTTCGATGGGCTCCTTGAGGAGTGTTCTTCTGATCATCAAATTCTCTCCTATCTCTGAATCCAATGCCACCTCTGTTGTCTTGCTGCTAGAAGACTCTTCTTGCACATAATTTATCCTTTTCTCTCCTTCTTGGGATGGTGAACTCTTCTCTAGATACCTATAAGAAGGATGCCCATACTGGTGACAATTATAGCACTTCATAGAAGAGAAGTAGGATCCTCTTCCTTGGCTACTAGATCTTCCTCTTGCATTTTTATTGGAGCCTCTTCCTCTGTTATAACCACCTCTTGAATTGTTCTATTCTCCCTAGTTCTCAGTGAGCTTGGACTCACTCTGATTTCTTGCTTCAAAGTTTCTTCCTCCAAAGCCTCCTCTCTAGCCTCTACCATATTTTCCTCTACCTCTGCCCCTACTGCTTGAATCATGTTTCTTCTTAAGCTTCTCTTCTACCTTGATAGCTAACTGATAACTTTGGTGTACAATCTTTGGACTCAATAGGCTAATTTTCCTTGGATATTCCACCTTAAACCATTCAAATATCTAGCCAATTTTACGCTCTCCTCCTCCATTACATGTGATCTTAGACACAACTTTTGGAACTCTTCTATGTAGACACTTACTTCAAGGTCTTTATTTCTCAAGTTTTGTCTCTTCTTGTACAACTGCACCTCATAATCATCAGGTAGATAGGTCTCCCTAACCTTGGCCACCATGCCTTTCCATCTGGTTATAGGATTCTTTCCTTATTTGATTCTTTCATCTTGAGCAAATTTACACCAAGTGAGGGAAGTTACTCTCAATCTTGTCTTGGATACTCTTACCTTTTGAGCCTCTATCACACTATCACATTCAAAGTGATTTTCAAGTCCTTCTATTCATTCCACGACCACTTCTGGTTCCATCTTGTCACTAAAATGAGGAACACCTTCCAATAAATTTCCACTCATAGATTTTAGAGCCTTCAAGAATGGATCTTCTTGGAGTATAGGGTTAGGCTCTAGTATTGTATCTTCTTCTCCCACCAATTTACCTTTCCCTTCATTCTCTCTTACTAATTCACTGACTACTATAGTTCTAAGTTGCACTTATTCTAACTTAGTTACCATCTCTGCTAACTATTCTCTCAGGATTCTATTATCCTCCCCTTCTCTTCTACATCCTTTTCTATCTCAACATTAGTCACCATTTTAGATGAATCCACTTATTCTGGCAAAGCTAACATCCAAACTTCACAAGCCCAATCTTCAGACTTTGATACCAATCTGATAGGAGTGGTTATTCTCACTCTAGAGTCAGATTGAATCTTATCTAAGGTCTCTCTCCTAGAACTATTATGGATCTCACAAACCCTAAAATTTAAGGTAAGTCACCAAGAACTTCACCCTTCCAATCAAGATCCACCCTATCAACAAGTCCCTTCAGTGCTCACTGAATCTACAAGAGAAGATTCTATCAACCTAAGCCAACTCACTCACAATACTTTGCAAGGTTGAATTCTCACCTCCTTAGGTCATTTTAGGACATTATTGAAGGTTTCAAACCATCAATCATCCTTTCACATATCAAACTCCTACAATATAGGATTAGGCCTAAAAACTGCTTGTAGTCCTATCCAGGCTTAAATTTTGGATTTTCTTACAAATTCTCCGAATAACCCCCAAATCTATCATAGGATCCAAATACCATTTTAAAAAAAAATTAAATATTTTAAAGGTAATGTTTCTTCGAGTCTTCTGTACTACCCTTGAAAGTCTTTAGGGATGTTGTCCTTAAAAATAGGCCTAATATGTCTTTATTTTGCATTTGTCTTCATAACCTTATGGAATCAACTCTTTAGTTATTACCATTGCATAGTGGGTCATAAAACCTCTCCTTTATCACTCTCCAACCACTGGATTTCTTCTACCAATCCAACCCTGCAAGATATGACTTATTATCACTCTATTTCCCTAGCAGGGCTATAGCCAAGCTCGCCTAGGGCAAGAGTTCAAAAATCAACCCCAACACTTCTACTCCTAAAACAAAAAGGAAACATATGTACAGTGACTCCTCTTTCATTCCATGCAATCCCATTTTGTTTTCCATGGATCTAAGCACCTCAATGAGCCATTTTCTATGTACAATCCAAAATTGGACTAGAGAACTACAAATTTAAAGAAAAATTAACAAGAAGCTACAAAATGGAAATGATTAAACAAACTCTCTCCACACAAAGTTATTAAACACTCATAAGAAACTAAACACAATGGAAATTCAAGTAATCTCATCCATTAACAAGTCTTTTCAATTCAAAATGCTCTAAAATTATCTCAGATCCAATCTGCAACTTTACATACAAAGGAAATTCAAACAAAATGACATCCAACCTTGAAACTTCACCATGGGAGTTCTTAAATAGTCTTCTCCTATCCAAAACAACCACTGGAACTGATCAATAACTTCTTTTAGGACAAAAAAAAAATTTGTGCAAAGTTGTCGAGCAACTTTTAAAATTGCAAAGTTGCAAAAATTGTTGCTTTGAGCAACTTTTCATCTTTTCTAGAAATTTGACTTTTCCACATTTTCAATCCCTTGGTTGGATTGATAAAAACCTAAAAAAAACCTCTAAGACACAAAAAAAACTTCAAAAACACCTTCCTAAGCATCTAGAATTTCATTCTACATTTTGACCCAATTTGTCCTTTAGGACATTACAAAGAGAGAATGAACAAAAACTCTTACAAAAGCAACTCAATAAACCCTAAATCACTCCAAAATATTCCTAAACTTTCCTAATTTGACTAAGCAACTAGGAGAGAACACAAAAAAACAAAAGAAGGGCTTTGAAACCCTAGGTTCTCCTGCACCATTCTCCCCTAAACAAAAGAAATCAACTTCCATTTGATGGAATCAAGTTAGGGTATATGCCTAACTTCTAAAACTCTATCTCTTGCACCCATGTAGCCTCTGAATCTTCTTTTCCTTGCCACTTTACCAGGTGCTCCATGTATACCTTGGTTTTTTTCTTCTTAGCAACCCTAGAGCTCAAAATCTTCTCTTCTTTGGGCTTTGGTTTGACTGGAAGTTTCATTGTCTTTAGTTCTTCTGAATCTTTTGAATGCCTATGGTATCCTTGTGGGATTGGTCCTTTGTAGGAAACCAAATCAACAACATTAAATACTATAGATAGTCCTTGATAGAATAATAAGCAGAAAAATGCAAATATTAACACATAGAAGAGAACACAATAACATAGAAATTTAACGTGGTTCACCCAATCCTTGGGCTACGTCCACCAACAGTGAGTCCAATGTCTTTATTATTATCCAGTGATTACAATTTGAAACCTGCAACTCAATACCGCCATATGAAGCTACAAAATCCCTCATATGATAAATCTCAAACCCTAAGCCCTTTTCACAAGTATTTTTGACTTAACCTAATCAAGGCAAAAATACTCTGACTAATAGAAAATTGATGGCCGACCCTTGACCCCATCAGGGGCTTTGCCCCTTGACCCCGCCTGGGGTGCTGCTCCAGGACCCCGCAAGGGGCTCTGCCCCTTGACTCTGAGCTTGGGGGCGCTACCCCCAATCCCCTGTAGATAAGTCTGGGGGGGAAACCGCACTGAAAGAACCTGAGTCTGATTAGGCTCCACATACATAACAGTCCTATGTCTGCAGGAGGGTCAACTTTGTAAGCATTAGGTCCATATTTTGCTAAAATGGCACAAGGACCTATCTTCATCATCTGAAGCTTACTCTTAGAATTTTTAATGTTGTTGTCCTAGGAGAAAAATGACCACCATTTGGTCCATTGTGGAATTCTCCCAGGATCCTATCAATTTGATTTGTCTGAACACATCTCAAGAGTACACCATTGTAATATTTTCTATATAGAGAATCATTCATAATGACAAAAGGAATAGATTGAATTTTGAAATACCTTCTCTTAGCATTGTTTAAGCCTGGAGGGAACTAACCAGTATCTAAGTAATGCTTTATTTGTTGAGTCCAGCTTGATGTGTCTAGTGATGCAACATTATGATTAGCAAGTACGATGTTATTTCCATGCTGATGGTTGTCCTCTTTTCTAGTAGCAAGCTTCTCACACATACATTTGCCTCTTACATGCTTGGTTGTCTTAATCTGGACATCATAATACATTACCTTAGTTACCCAACCAACTCTCTTGTCATTGAGGTCCTTGTTTAACAAGAATTCTTTAACGCTCAGATGAGAAACCATAAGATGAATTTTGTTGCTTGTAATCAATTTATTAAACTTCTTGAGGCTCCTTATGACAATAAGAACATGTTTTTCAACAAAAGTATATCATTTTTCATATCCTTCTAAACCTTGAATAAAAAATGAAACAAGCTGCTCTTGGCCCTTTGAATTCTATTGTACCAACATTGCTGAAATGGTATCATTAGCCCCAATTGCATACAAAACAAAATCTTTATCAAAATTTGGGTTGACTAATGTAGGGGCCGCACTTGCAATTGTCTCCTTTATCTCTTCAAAACTTTTGTTACCTTCCTTAGTCCAAGAAAAACTTGCATTCCTTTTTAACATTGTTGTCAATTATTTTAAGACAACTGCAATATTAGGGATAAATCTTATGAGGGAGTTAATCGTTCCAAGAAAGCTTTGCAAACCTTTCTCATGAGAAGGCAATGGTAATTCTAGTATGGAATTTACTCTTTCAGGTTCTATGGTAGTACCCTATTTTGAAATAATATAACCCAAAATCTTTCCTTCATGAATAGAAAAATATACTTCTTTGGGTTTAAACAAACACTAAATTCTCTGCATCTCTCAAAGATATGCCTTAAATGCTTAAAATGCTCTTCCAAATCCTTTGAAAATGTGGTTGTATCATCCAAATAAACAAGTACAAACTTGTTTATCAAACCATGGAAAGCCATCTTCATTATTTTCTAAAAAATTTCTCCCGCATTTGATAATCCAAATGACATTTTTCTGTATGACATGGCTCCCCACTTGTTATAAATGTTGTTTTGAAATGGTCTTCCTCTCTAACCAAAATCTGGTTATAACCACTAAAACCATCAAGTAATGAGAAGTGATTAGAATATGATACAAACTATAAGTTCTGTTACATGGAGGGAAGATGGTGATGATCTTTTAATGACGCACAATTTAAGTCCCAAAAATCAACACAATCTAATTTAACCATTTTATCTTCCTCACGGGTACAAGATTTGATATGCGTGATGTATGCTTGACTAGAAAGATGATACTTCCTTCCAACAACTTGATTAATTCAGCTTTCATAAGTTGTTCCAGCCTTGGATTCAATGGTCTTTGCTTCTGTCTAACCGATTTTGCACCCAGTTCTAGCTCCATGGTATGCTGGGCTAATTGAGGGTCAAAACCGTCCAGATCATGGTATTGCAAGGAAAAAACATCAGTAAATTCTTGGCATAATAAAATAAACTATTTTTGTTCCTCACTAGTACAAAATTTTCCAAGCTTTAAAAACTTACCCTTCATTATTTCAATAGGTTCATAATGGTCTTCTTTGACTGTTAAACTAGTTATATCCATTTTTACCTGATCAGCAGTGTTAAAAATGGACTCAAGAGTGACACGACCCTTTGGCAATTTTTTTGTTTAGTTGTACAATCTGGTTATCATATTTTTATTGACATTTCCTTTGATTTCCGTTGGAAACTTCTACTTCTTCAATTAAGAAATTAATAATTTTTTCATCATTCTCAAAAAATTGCCAAGTTACATTATTATCAGACACAAATGGTCTGACTGCTACCTTAACTTATTGTTGGGCGTACACATTTTTGGTCTCTTTTGGTATGTCAAATTCAGCCCCTATGGCTGTGAACCTATCAACTTGTTTATTTTGACCCTTGGGCACTGAAACAATGTTAAATGCATCAAATACTTCAATCAAATCTTAAAATTTGTGCTTGTACAGTTTAAAAAAATCATTTTTTGTGGTTTTAAATCAGGTTAACAACGAGTTCACTATCACCAAACACTTGTAAACTATCAATTTTCTTCTTTCTGGCCCATTCTAGGCCATGAACAAGTGATTCATACTCTGTTGTATTATTAGAACAACTAAATGCAAGATAAAAATTAGAATAATACCTTTCACTTGTGGGTGAAATCAGAATCGCACCACCACCTGAACCATTTCTATTTCTAGACCCATCAAAATAAATCTGCCATAACTGATTAGCATGATGCTCAAAATGTTGTTTCTCATAATTACCAAGACCAATTGTATCCATCTAGTTGAATGACTATTCATTACTGTCTTCAGCATCCCATTCATCCAAAATTATGTCTGGTATGCCTTCTAACAACGTATTGGGATCTAAGGCAGCAAGCCGATCACCTTCATGAAACACCAAATTTGCATTGATAGGACTTGGTGTATAGGGTTCTAAATGATCCTTGGCCAATGAATTTGATTCACCGTAACTCTTGTACCATAACATATTCTAAAGAACAAGTGTAACCAATCAAAATACATATAACCCCCCAACTTAGCTGTAAAGTCTCTACTTAAATATATAGCAAAATAAGGTGGTAGATCTATCACATATATGTCTTAAGGAATGGATAATTTAGGACATGAATGCAAAGTTAAGTCCAAATTTTTTATTACACCTACAATGTTGATGGTTGATCCATCCAACTGAACTACACCCCTTTTTACTGGCTCATACTTCAAACCCAATTCATCAACCAACTGCTTAGGCATCACAAAACTTGTAGCTCCAAAATCAATCACACAATTATGGACCAAGAAATCACCTATAATCAGGGTGACATAAAAAGGTGCTCACTTATTTGGACCATTGTTTGGGGTAAAATCATTAGCTAGCAATACTTTAGACTTGTCTTAAGGTGGCTGATCAACCAATGAAATTTTGGCTAATGCCTCTCTCATACTTTGTTTTTGACCAGGTAACTGTAATGCATCTAATAATGAAATGATGACAATAGCTTTCTTCATATAGTCAACAATATAAAAATTAGGAAAAATAACCTTTTGTGGTATTTTATCAGTAGAAGCATCTTTCTATCCTTGTGATGTTGTATTATGAACCTTTTGTTGTTCACTAGTAGGTAATGGTTGTCCTCTTGGAAAAATTTTTACAGCTTGGGCTTGTGAAGTAACAGGCTGCCATTTTTAATTGGTATTAGCTTGATTAGGATCAAAATTTGTTGGTAATTTGTCTTTTCTAGCTTGCTGGTTTGAATCAACAACCTTACATTTTGATTTTGTGTTCGTTGAAACAGGAACATAATGTTGATTTTGTGTAAAATTTGCACCACAGAACTCCTCACCTTGGAAATTCATTAAAGCAACATCTAGTACACTCGAATATGATTGAGAACCCTACTGTTTAGCTCCTTCTCAAGTTGAACTTTGTTGTCCTATTACATTATTTTGTACCATTAGATCCTGATTATGAATTCCATTTGGGCAGGTGGTCTAATTATGAGGCTATTACACTGGTAGCACCACTCATAATCGTGTATCATGTTGTTTTGAATTGGAACCATCTCCCTTGAAGTGTTGGGTCTGTTTGGATTATATGGTTGTACAACCCTCTAAGTGTAACCAAAATTCCTTCTTGGACCTTGTTAATTAGCCTGATAGGCATGCCTATTTGCATGAAATGGAGCTTGATATGGCCTACTCATAGTTTCATTTTTCTTCTTTAGATTGACTACCTCATTTCCCAAGTTCTGTAAGGTTTTCATAAGCCTTTCATTTTTCTCTTTTATGTCCTTCATTTTATGATAATATGTTGTACTTGCACTCTCTTGAGAAACAAATTGGTTGTTATATGGTGGAAAAGCTGGTATAGCAGCCACCACAGGTGGTACTACTATTGTACTTGATTGAATTTCAACAAAATATGGCATTGGGAGTCTTAGAGCTATCTTACCCACCTGAATAAGATTGTTCTCAACCTAGATTGCTATCTCATAAGCCCATGGTAATGTAATTCCACCCTTAGACTGGATCTGAACTTAAATATCACTGTTAAATAGCCTTAAATAATACAAAAATGCATAATCATTTGAAGGATTTACTTAATGCAAGATTCTATCCCATGTTTTCTAAAAATGGTGATTAAAGTTAGTCATATACTCATGAGGTTCCCTCTTTATTGTGGTTAATTGCTCCACCAAAGACAAATGATTAGACTTATCCTCAAAATGCATGCACAAATTGAACCTAACTAATCCCAAGTTCCAATTGAATTAATTGGTAACCTTCTAAACCATGCAAGAGCCTTACCTTTAAATGATGGTGTAAGCAATTTGACTTCTACATATTGATCAGTAATGTGGTGTAACCCACATAGAGAGGCCACATCTCTGATATGTTCAATCGGTATAGTATGATCCTCTCCCATGAAATAAGGTAAACTTTTCAGGGTTGCAACTGGTATATCATGATGTTGTACAATGTTTAGTGGGTTTCCTTGGTTAAAAGCCATAAATGGATGATTCCTAGGTGGTGCTGGATGAGCCATGGTATGTACAACATGTATAAATTGGGGTATAACAGTTGGAATCACCTAAGATACTTGTTGTAGTACTATTGGTAGAGGCTCTTCTTCCTCTAGTTTTTCACAAATAGGTGGTAACCTCTGATTTGATGCACTTAGAACTGATGAACTTCATATAAATGATGTATGTGTATGAGATTTATCAACTAAGCACTCAAAAATAGAAAAAAGAGGATTGTCAAATGTTGTAACTTCATGATCTACACTTGTAGAAGCAAATCTTCCAGAATTTCTTTGACCTCTGAAACCTCTCCTTATGGATCTACCTCCTCCTTTGTTAGGTGGAAGCTCTTGGTATTCAAATCTATCTCTACTAGATATGGTTTGGAGCTTTCTCATGTGCTACTAAATCTGCTAAAATATCAGAGATAAGAATCCCTAGGTGTTGAAAAAATACCTTCCTTAAGGTTGTAAATTGTTGTTCACACTCAAATGGCAGCAACTATGATCTACTAAACTGACTTGTGGAACAATTTGTATTCCATCCGGTGTGCCAAAAATTTATTTTCAATCAATATTGCACCCACAATCCAAAGTTTAAAACCTTGCAATCCTGTTGGAACATGCAAACATTCTCACTGGTGGGAATGTGAACAAATCTCCAGATCATAGGACGACTTCCTCCTTGTGATCACCTAAAACTAATTTTGACTGGAAAAGGGTTAAAAGGATATGCTTATGTAAATAAAATTCTAGACTAATAGGCGATGCACCGATAATAAATTGCAACAAAATTCCAGAAGAATCCTCACACAGATAATGAAAACACAACCCACTTAGATAAACCCTGCAAAAATGACTCTATGAAAGGTTTCTTTATCAATACTAAAGAGGAAAACAAAAAATGTTTTCACAGTTTAACACCGAAATCCAAAATGCAATCATAAATTTGCACCATGGGTCATCATATTTTGCATTATAATTGAAGGAATACTGATCAAATAAAGGTAAATAACACAATAATTGAACTCAATAACTCATAATCAAATATGATCACAAAAAAAAAGAAACTCAGTCTCTATATAAAATCTCTGAAATCTACAATAATCTGCTCCAATACAATGACGCTCAATTTCACAAAAATGAAAAATTGGCGAAAAGAATGAAGTCCTAAAAAATGAACTCCAAAAGATGAGATATAGACCCGTCAACAACAAATAGGTTAGATGCATGAGAAAATCCCTAAAAATAGGGTGTAAACCCCAAGAAACACCAAGTCTGCTAAAAACTAAACTCCTCCAAGGTATATAAAACTAATGTGTAACTCAAGTCCCCCTCAAACTGCTCAAAATCATATCAAAATCATGCTCAATTATGGGCTCAGATGCAATCTATGAGCCCAGGAAAAGGACACTACAACTAGAAGTAAGTGGAGTCTAACTGTATCAAAAGATCCATCAATTAATATATAGCTGATACCTGTAACACCCCAAAATTGGCACCTAATAATCAATCAATTTTGGTGCATGTTCTTATCCTCGAAGTCCTATTGTATTAGGCAAATTCTTCCCTTAATTGACTTTAATTGACTGAGTTTCAAATGCAGAAAACCCAAATTTGCATAAATCTGACATTACATTTAATTCCTAAATTCTCAATGATTATTAGCTAAAAATCCCTATGATTAATTGATTTAATCCTAAAAGTCCTAAGTGCTTTTAATTAAATCAATTCCACCCCCTTTGGCTAATATACATAAAAGGAATTGAAAGCTTATTTAATTATTGAATGAATTATCCTCAAAAAAGGAATTCCATAATTCCATGTGAAAGGACACTTATGTGTCAATAATTCATTCTTTTATTTAAATAATCTTTGCTTATTTGTCTCAATTGGAGAATGAAGAGAGGACTGTTTCTTTTCAAGAAACTCTTCATCCTCTTTCCATGGTTTTCTATAAATTGGACTTATTTTCTTCATTGGAAGAGGACTTTTTGGAGAGCATCAATACTATAGGCAATTTACATTTGATTTCATGTTTTTAAGCTCATTTGCATAATTAGGCTAAGGTTTCAATTGGAATTAATGATATATGCTTTCATTTAATATTCATTTCCATATCTAGTATCTCAATTTGATGTTCTCAAAGCTTTCATAGATTACAAGCAATTCAATTCTAGACTAAGAGTATTTGCTAGTTTAATTGCATTTTTACTTTCATAGAATAGCTGCAAATCATTCTTAGATTAGTGCAATTCAATTTCTTAGTTTAATTGCATCTCTTTACATAGACTAGTTGCAGATTTCTCATAGAATAATGGCAATTCTCCTCTTCTTGCATTCTTAAATCCTCCATGTTAGCAATGGTCAGGTTGTTGGCTCTCGTTCTGAGGGTAAAACTCAACATCCACACCTAATTAGGAGGCAACAGGTCACTTCAATCGTATTTACAGAACAAACAATTCATGTTTGTCTTTGTGAATTAAGCGATTGTGTAAGGACTATGTTGTGTTTGTGTTGAGTTCAGAGGTCCACATTTAGCATACAACATTTTGGCGCCCACCGTGGGGCAGGAGTATTCAATTCCTGGCCTCATATTACATATTTACAGTCAATTTTGTTTTATGTCTTTTTTCACATTCACATTGAGTCAAATATGACTCTACCATTGCGTCTGAAACATCATTTTGGTTAAAAACAAGTACAAATATGCCTATATTTGTCTAAAAATTGAATCTGTAGCATCAAATTTCTGTCTGGGCAGGCCGTACGGCTCTGCAGTGGATTCTCGCGCGAGATTTCTCACATACCCGCACGAGATTTGTATTTCCTCACGTGAGATTCTGCATTTCCTCGCGTGAGATTAGCATTCCCTCACACGAGGCTTAGCATTTCCTCGCGCGATGCCTTGCATTTCCTCGCACGAGGCTTGCTGACAGGCCTAACTTCAAACGCGCATAAATCGCTCATTTCAACTTCTTTTTCTGAGCAATTTTTTTTGATTCTAGGTAGAATTTCACAACGATCACTGTGGTGGATTAGTTTTTGATTTTTCTTGCTGGATTTATTAGAAATCACTATTTTTTGTGATTGTACCTACATAATCCTTGTTTTTGCAACTTCTGGAGCTCCGTACAGGGTCATACGATCACCTTTTTCAGTGCAATTTTTTTTGAAAGTGCATGATTTTATATCTACTATCTGAATATGTGATCTATTTTTTGATTTTATAATTTTGGTAATATGGACTAATCTTTGGCTTTGATGTTCATGTGCTTATCTTTTGCATACAGCCTAACAGTGGTTTGCAGGACGCTATACAAGAAGACTAAAACACAAACTACTGATGATATTTCTTGCAGGTTGTCTTTGATCAATAGAACGCAAAACATTGTGCTTGCATCTTGTTTTTGATTTTTTAAAACAGGAACCCACATGCAAGGCTTCTTAAAATGAACATTTGTTTATTGTTTTAGGAATGAAAATAATGTCAGGAAACTATGCTCTCGCCCTTTTGGGATGATCAGAAATCCAAAAACATTATTGTCATTTTCTTATTATGCTTGAAGTGTCTTCTAGTTTTGTAAACCCAAGGAATTGCATGGACGTATCCTCTCCCCTCGCCTTCGCAGATCTTGGGTGAAAGAGAAATCCATACAAATCCTTTAGTGTGGCTACCTCTCGAGTGCTTTAACAGAGTCGGTGAGAGTGGATTGCCCAACTGGTAATAGGCTAAAGCCAAGCCCTTCCAAACCGGTATATAAAAATTTCATTGTGATTAATGTCACAGTGAACAGGTGTTGATTGCGTTATACTGGGAAGAAGATCTCCCTCAGTACCCTTGTGGTGCATTAAAACCTACAGAATGTCACTTTTGTAGGCTGGGAGGCCTCCATAACAGAGCTAATCTGCCGCAAGTATAACCACCTGAATGGATGCCCTTACTACAAACTGTGTTCTAGTATCCAAAAACCCTCTATCTATTGGCACGAAAGGTCAGAGACCGACTAAGACGCCCCACACTTTTACAGCTCTTAGTAGAGACAACAACCCTTTTGGAAGCAATTCCTTTGGGGTTCGAAGCTTGGTGTACCTGAGAAGTGAGTGCACATGTAAGGAGGAGCCCGTGCCTCCAAGCTTCTAAGTTGTCTGCTATGAGTAAGTGTAGCTGAACTTTGGTTCAAGTGGGGATTCAACAGATACTGTCCTGGCTATCTTAGGATTGTGGTGTGTCTATTCTGGTACTACAAACATTTTTCTTGATGTGTCTTGCGTGGGTGAAGCATCAAAACAAACAAACATCTCAAACATTCAAATCGAACATCAAAATGATCAATGATTCCAAATCTAAACTTCTCAGTGTTAACTGTCAAAACCTTGTCCAAGTTTCTGCACCTACTATCAAGACTCTGCAATCTATCAACTTGTTGTCCAAACTGCTATTCTATTGTGAAGGTTCTGTCTGACTTTTCACAAAACCTGCGTTCTCATCAGTATTGTTACTAGTCTATCTTCTACTGTAATCTGTTGACAGTTTGACTTGTTGTTGTCTTGAAATTAGACCTTGTTGTGCTAGTCCAAGTGACCCATTATCTATTTTGATCTTACCAGTCTTTGTCTGCGCTGTCCTTATTCTGGGTTGTGAGAACATGTTAGTTAACCTTGACTCAAGATCAGAGTCATTGCTATCTCCCTCTCAGTTGGACATTATCTCCTTTGTCCTTTGGTCTTGGACTTAATCAACACTTTAGATATCACTTCAGCACCTGTCAGTCAATCGGTTGTTTCATCATACCTCCTTTTCAATCTTCTAAGAAAGCGCATCAAGACAATTTTACAATGTCTAAAACCAAAGATGAGATTCTTATGGAAGATTTATGGAAACAAGTTTGAATTATGGGATCTCAAATCCAACAATTAAGGGAGGAACAAGATTCTCACGTCTCTCTGATTTCTTCCAACATGGGTGAATCTTGGTATACCAATCCCAATTTTTATCCCAAACAATGTGATGATGATCCCAATTTTTATCCCGAACAATGTGATGATGATCTGAATTTTTATCCCGAATGATGTGATGATGATCCCAATTTTTATCCCGAACAAAGTGATGATGATCCCAATTTTTATCCCGGACAATATGATAATGGACAATGTAATGATGCCTATATTCCTGAGCATCATCTTCATGGTACGTTTGTGCTTACTGGTAATGGGGGGGGGGTATTGGATAGATTGTGATGGTGATCCATATGAGTCTGATTTTGAAAGAGACTTTGAGGATTTCAATGAACAATACCTCTTTGATGCCTCTATTGAGGAAAAGAAAGCCTACCACACTAATTTAAAACTTCAATACTATAAGAATCTCTCCTCTAAAGATTCTCATGCTGAAAATAAAGATTGCACTCTCAAGCAAGATCATGTTAATGATGAACCGGTGCTTTGTAATGATTCCCTTCCATCCTCTACTTCCTC
>MU227200.1:2412758-2534472 GCA_018584345.1 Thuja plicata | reverse complement strand
ATATATATATATATATAAGTGACGTGCTTAACTAAATAGTAATATAAAATAATAAATTATTAATAACGTCACTTTTTTTTAATATCTACTAAGTAATAGCAATTTAGTACTTAGTAAATATTTAAAATTGAATTACATCTACTAAGTAATAAATCACCATTACTTAGTAGATATTATATCTTGAAGCTACATTGCAAAAAATGGAAATTAAACCCATAAAAAACACTTGGGTAATGCAAAATATTAAACCACCAAGGCATTAGGCTTTCCCAACACTAAAATGAGTTCATTGTTACTTCACAAAGTTTTGGAGAGCTCTTTGGCCGTTGATTCCCCTTAGGGTTTCAATGCCAATCTCAGCATGCATTTGGAAATTTCATGAAGGCTCCTTGACATATCACTCTGTGCATTCACCCGCAGATTATGATGCTTTACTGGTAAGTAACCATCTATTCTTGGTGTCTTAGTTTGCATCTGCTACTTCATGTATGATGATCTCATCGCAAGTCACAGTCTTCTCTTCTTTAATTTCTCTAAAATGATATTTTTATTGATTTTTGAATGTTCTTTCCACTGACTATGGAAAATTTTCAAGGATCTCTGGTTTTGGAACTCTGTTTGTAACAAATCTTAAAAAAAATGTGCCCTCTTTTCCTTCTATTATCCTTTATCTTTGGGCTGCAAATGATTATGAAAAAAGCCTTTGTGTGACTCGAGAGTGCCTGGAAATGCTGATTTGTTGATCACAACTTTTCTCATTACATGGGATTTCTAGATTTAGTTTGTCTACATCATACTCAAACTTTGTGTATTTATTTTGAACTTCACACTATGTTCTTGCATGTTCTCATGTACTTTTGAGGCTGGAAACACATTGTAATATGTAGATAAATGGTGACATTTTTTCACTAATAATTATGGATTCTTTCCTCCAATAAACCTTAAAGCTCTTGAGGGTTTTCTAATATTCTTGATATTGTTATGGCCGTAACCTCTGAAGTTAGAAATTTCACCTTCCTAGGTTTGAACTTTTAACCCTCTAACAACATGACTATAGCTTCATATTAGGGTTTTGACCCTTTCTTCATACCTTGTTTATGAAGTTGAACTTCTCCCTCGAACATGTGATATATACATGAACTTTTGATTCTTTTTACTTTACTCTAGAGATTTCATAGAACCTTTAATTTCATAGATTTGTTCCTATAGTTACTTGAAACCCTATGGCCACTATGTCCATATTACTATGAATATAACATTGCTTTGATAATTTGTGACCGTATATCTATCTTTTGATTGCTTATACCTGCTTTGTTGTTGTGACCTTAATGCTTATAAAGATAGTTTCTATCTTTGACAACTGCAGCTGCACTTTTGACCTATATAACATGGTTCTCTTATTGTTAACAACATTGTTTACAAGATTGGTCATTTTCCTTTCATTTTTGTAGCTGGTATGTGATGATGTTATGAGCTGGCGATTACTTTACTCATTTCCATAAATGCAATGTATCTCTGTTTATCATATTGATATAACAATCATCTATTATATCAGATTTTAAGAATGGGTGTAACCTTTTAATGACAATAATCATTTAATGGCCTTCTTGATGAAAACTTTGATCTCACTGCCATTAATATTTACTATTATTGTCATTCGTTTGTCTTCATTCATGGTATCCAATACTTATTTTTTCTCTATTTCTAGATATAAAAACAAATCACTATTTAAGGTGCTCATCTAGTTGATTAGAAACAATTTTCCTTACACCTCAAAACACTGCTCCTATTGCCTTTGAGATTACACATTAAAAAAATTCTTGTAAATGCTCAAGACTATGCACTTGTACAGTTTATAGCATAAGTTGCTTTGATTAATCTTTAGCAAATTCTCAATGTTGATACTCTGATTACCAGTAACAAATAAATGATTATTTGTGACTAACTTTTCTAATTTACCAAAATAATTGAACTCAATGCCTCTCTCATACACAACAATTGAACTCAATAACTCAATAACTCAATAACTCACAATCAAATATGATTAGTTATTGAGTTCAATTATTGTGTTCTTCAATCTCACCTCTATTGTTAGATATGCATGAAATTTGTTGCCTTTTAGATTTAAGAATAGTTTGCTATTACAATTTATTTTAGTGGCAACCTCTTTTTACATGCATTGTTGCTAATCTCTAACCCTAAGCATATTCCATTGTATCACTGTAGATATTTTCTTTAAAAGTGATGTAATTGCATCTGTTTGGTCCCATAGAGTTGTTGCTACTAAAGTTGAAACAAAGAATGTCCTGTGTACCTGTGACTTTACTGTTAAGGCATATGTCCCATCCAACACTTTTGACATTATCCTTGAAATTATTAACTTTTACGGTGTCCACTGCATTGATACTCTCCTATTGTTCTCAGAGGATTTTATGTGAGTGTTTTCCTTGCTTTCATAATGTATCATTTACTTATTGGAAAGTGATCAATTTTGTATGTGTTACATCAATTTTTGGTTGTCATTTAGGGAAACACATCTGGCATATTGATCAATTGATTTAAAGTTAAGTTTTGGTAATTCAATTCTGGAATCGACTAAGTACAGAAGCAAAAATATAGAGGTATTTTAGGTATCAAAGATCGAGATCGATGAGTTATGATGAGCGAGATTAGAGGGAGATACTATGGGGTATGTACAACCTACATTTAAGATCAATTTGATTTTGGTGATGATTACAGAGAGTTACAGAGAATTGAAGACATGTGACAACAAAAGAACAGTGATACAGAGTAGTTGAACTAAAGTGATGATTTGGGGAGTATGACGTGGACTCCTGGAAAGCTAAGTTAGATTATGGTTGTGGATAATCTATGTTTTGATAATGTAAGAGCACCGACTATGTATTTGTTATTTGCATTATTAATTGTATTTTGTATTGAGATCCGACTATGTAATATTTGGTTAAGAGAGCCGACTTGGTAAAGATATATATATATATATATATATATATATGAATATCTTTTGTAGAGAGAAGATATAGATGTGATAGATGGATTTATTGATAGATATGTGATGTGTATGAGATGTTAATAGTAGAGTAGAGGATTGACAGAGATCATTGAAGAACTATGACTAGAACTATCTAAGCATTGAAGATGCTTATTTTGTTCATTACTAAGAACACTTTGTAACATAAGTATTATTGTAAGAGATTGTATCATCTTAAAATGGAAGAACTTCCATTTTGGTAGGTTTAGCACCCTCTTTTAATGCATTTACATGATATATTTGTATCTAGGACACATCTACACTTGGAATTAGGGTTAGCATCCTAAGGATTCTCCTTGATTCCCTTCTCTGTGGCTTTATTTTTTAGGTAGGACCTATGTATTGGTCCTCCTATCCTTAATTACACCTCTTCTAGGCCCCTGTGCCTTCTTCCCAGCATTCTGTTATGTTTTCTCATCTTCCTAGGTCCCCGACTGACCTAGGAACCTCACTGATTCTTCAAGCTAACCAAACCAAATCCTCAAGTTAGGGTCAAGGTCTACCTTGACCTAGGTCAGGGTCGATGTCAACCTTGACCTTTGTCAGGTTTTGGTTCCCACTTTCAAATTTGGATTATATCGGGGTCCTAAACTTAAAAATAGGTCCCTGGATCTGGATGTGAAAGTGTTTTCTCTGAAATTTGAAATTAATACATCCTCTCCTTGGTTGGTTATTGTAATTGGACCTTGATTCAAGGTGAAATTTGAATTATGGGCCCTTGCATTTCCCTAGGAGGCTTACCTTGATATCTCTATATAAGCACTCTCTTTTGCCTTCATTCTTCATAAAAGAAAATGGCGAGATAATGTGATGATGACATTATGATATCATGACATGATGATGATGCAAGAATGCAAGAGGATGATATAGGAGGACAAGATATGATGATTTTTTGATACAAGAAAGCACATTTGTGGACAAACTATTGTGGATCTTCATTGGAGAGAGAAAGAGTTCTTCAAATCCTTCCTTCTTCATTGATATATTACTTTCAACATTCAAGCATTCAAATGATACAATCATGGGGTAGAAACTACAGATTGTGAGTTTGGTAGGAGTACTTTAGACTTGGGGGCTTGGTATGCTTTGTTTATCATATTCAAATCTATGCATTTCTCTCTCATTTCAATTCATGCTAGGCTGAAGATTAGATCTTGGCATTGCACATTCAAAGCTCTTCCTAAGAGCAACACACACACATTTTCTATTACATTCGACTATTTGTGGAGGTGGAAAGCACCAAAATGGGGGTTTGACTAAGGGAAAACCCTATATATCCACCCCAAAACACCATTTTTAGATATCTATGGTCACTATTTTGAGAGTTGCAAAGAAGATTTTGATACCCTTTTTGGCCAACTTTTGGGATCCACGAACAAAATTTCTGTCGGAGCTATGTAGGTCAAGGTAAAAAATTTTGGGGTACGATTGCACCTCGCTAAAGAGGTCAAGGTTGACCTGACTCAAAAGGAAAATATTTTTGGGTTTTTTCCGTCTCTGCATTTCTGTTCTTGATCTAGTTGTGGAATTCCCCAAAACTCAACACAAACATCAGAAAATAGACTTTTTTAGATCTGTTATATTGTGAGGTATGTATGTTATTTCATTATTCCTAGAAATCACTTCCAGATTTACATTCCTTATCATTAAAATTAAATATAAGTGGCTAATAGAGACATAGGGTATCTTTTATGTACAAATCCCCCCTGTATAGAGATGTAAGCTTAGTTGGCCCCTAACAGGGTGTTGTATACCTTTAACAGGGTTGTTATTCCTTTAACAAATAAATTTACTATGCAACATTCAACTCCTAAAAGGGCTAGGTCTCCTAATAGGGACACTATACTTTAGTGCATGATTGTGGGTACCATCCCCGCCGGGGTTTTCCTTTGGCCAAGGTTTCCTCGACAACAAATAATGGTGTTATGAGTACTATGTTATTTGTTTATGTTCCTTTGATTCCAGTATGCTTATGGTTTATGTTGAATTGGTTTAAAGTTTATTTTAATTATTGTAATACTGATTCACCCCCCCTCTCAGTATTACCTAATCCTAACAATTGGTATCAGAGCTTTTGGACCTTGGAGAGAAAGCTTAACAACTTAAGGGAGATCAGAATGGATTCAGATAATTTTCAAGAGAACTTTGAAGCTGCACTTGAAGACCTTGATAAAGCTAAAGCTGAGAATGGAGACTTGAGATTCAATTTAAGGAGAGCAGATGGATTCATTAAGAAATTGAAAGAACGACTTGAAATTTCCAAAAATCAGAGACAATATCTTGTGGTTTAGATAAAAGGATATTCAAACAATGATAATTCAGATCAGATAAAGCAAATTGAAAAAGAGAATGACACTTTGAAGCTTGATAATGAAGCAATGACTAAACAGATTCAACATGAAAAAGAAGCTAAAAACAAGATTGAAGAAGATTTGAAAAATGCAAATGTTTTGATGGAACAAATGAAGAATGAGACTAACCATTACAAGAGCAAATATCTAGAATTGGAGAAATACAATCAGATCATAAAAGGTGAACTTGTTGAGACAAAGAAACACATTGAGAAACTACACATGAATAGTGAATTGATCGATGAAAAAAGAGACAGACAGAAACCTAAAGGTGATATGATTGGTATTGGCTTCAATGAAGTTGAATATTCGAAGAATCAAGAAGAGAAACCAGATGTGAAGATTGATGTAGAAAAACCCACTCTTGAAGAACCTAAAGAATAGATCAGACCTTTCAGAGGTAGATGTTTTGGTTGTAACAAGTTTGGGCACATGAAAAGAGATTACAGAGGTAATTCCCATTTTAAAATTTTTTCTGGTTATTGTTTTAACTATAATGCATATGGGCACAAGAAAGCAGAATGTAGGAAACTCAATCAATCTGGATATAGACAAGACAATAGAGGAGAACATACATTGAAACCTACATGTTACAGATGTGATAACATTGGAAACATTGAAAAGTTTTGTAAGATGCAATTAAATCAGGATAGAAGACCTCCTATATGTTACAAATGCAACAATCCAGACCATATAGCGAAGTTTTGCAGGTATAATGGAGTGAACAACAAAAGAGTATCACCTCCTAGGAATACATAAAAGAATAACATTGATATTGGTAAAAGTGTTATAGAATTAAAGAATGATTTTGATAGTTGTTTCAAGAAAGCAGAAGATAACAACAATGGAAAGATATGGAAAATCAAAGAGACAAGTGAGATATTGGTTCAGGGAGAGACAATAGATGTTACTGAATCTTTGGCTGATATTAACAAAGTATAATCGACCTAATTGGCTGATCATGGCTTTAGGGGGAGCATTGGATGAAGACATCAAAATATATCCTACCCCTGATTATCTAGATTGAGCTCTAGCGAGCTTAGGTGTGATATTGGTTGACATCATGGAATGTATATCTAAGAGCGCAACATCAGACGATGCATATATTATGATCGTGAGATTTATTACTGATTGGATAAAATTGGGTAATGTTAGCTTTTAATAACTTAACATTGTATAAAGCACCTAATGGTTATCTATTTCCTTACCATTTGAGGAGTAGTGATCTAAGGAGATCAGAGAGAAAATAGATTCAGACTATCTAGAAATTACCTTGCGTGATCGGTCGAAGCAAATACTCAGAATTCAGCGTGTAAAAGGTATTTACATCATCTACTTATACAGAACCTATGGATGCACCCTTGATATATGATGTTGTTGATAGAACTAGGTATAAATTCAAGAAACATCCTTTCAAATCTTGTGAAGAATACCCTGAAGGAGCATTTTCTCAGACACCTCATGACATATTGCATGTAGAAGACATTAGGGAATACATTCATTGCAAGTATGACATACTGGGTATTGATGACATTTCTACTGAAATGGAGTATATGACTGATAATGGCATAATGAGAGATGAGTTTAAACATGTAGACAAGTTAAACATTATGAAAATTTTGGACTTATACGAATTCAACGAAGATGAATGGTTTAAGTTATTTCTTAGTGGAGTTCATGATCAGTTTATCTAGATAGGTGAAAAACCTATGAAAACTCGTAGTCAATTGATACATGAGATTACTAGACTGGATAATACTGGAATCATCCCTGTAGCATAGAAGCATGTTAAGAAGCAAGTTGAAACCCTGACACACTCGAAATGGGATAGGCGAGCTATGAAAGTGAATGACATATATCTACATGATGTGAGATTGATTGCTATGATACTTGGTTACAAATTATACTATAGTAGTAGACCTAATTCAATATTTGCAAGAGTTATTATGATGGCCTACAAAATGGTGAAAGAAAACACTAAGTATAACCTATGCGAAGTATTGGCACAACAATTTTTGGAGAATGTGAAGTTGATAAAGAAAGGCAATTCCAAAACCTTTAGATTTGGTTCATTACTAGTGCACATGTACATTCATATTGAGCATAGATTTCTAGGAATGCACCCTAGTGGTTGGAGAAAAGGGTGAAGAGCTCAGAGAAGAATTTTGACAAGGATAAATATTCATAAGTGTCAAAGGATCCATACAGAGAATCTTCATCACATCCATGGAAATACTCCTAGACAGAGAAAAACCCTTGGAAAGATGAGGGCATGTGAAGTTAGAGTCACATGGACAATGTCAATAGTGACAAAGTCCTGCGAGCCGAACCAACAAGAGCAGAGAATGATCCTCAGACAAGAGAAAGAATGCTTGTGCAGACACCACCATAAAACATCCATAGCTAAACCACCTTGCTAGAGGCCCAAGGCCAGGGTAGGAACTAGGGACAAAGAAGCCCTAAACCCACAAATCCCAACAAAACCCTTACAAGTAAGGATAACAAAGATAGGAGGTGTAGGACAATAGAGATAGGAGGTGTCATGCTCAAAATTTGGGCAAAAACACACCAATTTTTTTTTAAAAAAGACTTAATTTATCTACGTTTGCACGTGCACATCTCTCGATTGTTGACTAACTATGTGATGATATAGTTGCAATTATCCATTAAGGACCCTAGACATGTTCAAGGGGCATCATGACCAACATTGACTTGGTCAAGACTCAACCTCCCTTGCTAAGTTTAAAGATTGCATGTTGTACAACTAACATACATGTTTCAAGTGGATTTCAGTTGACTAAGGTTGACTACATTGATCCACTAGACGATTATAATGTTATTGATCCCTAAATAGTTTCCAAAAGATTTGATTTTGAACTAGGGTAATAGAAAAATCAATACTAAATTAATTAATAACATTCTTACTTGATTAATCATATTTTAATGATTGTTTTCAAAATAATGTGTTTAATGTTACAATATTATCCATTCGATTATTTAATTTCAACAATAATGTTAATGTCAAGATAATAATCATTTTATTAAATTTAGCCAATTAATCTTAAGGAATAATCTTATTAAATCGTACCGATTGAATTCAAATCGATATAATTTTAATCGATTACTTATTAACAATAAGTTATCTTAAAAGGAATACCATTTAACTAATCGATTTAAAATTTAAACACTAACCCATTTAATACCCTGTAAAATATTATATAATTTAATTATAATCCTTCTTTAATTGAAAGAATAACCTCCAAACTAACCATTAGTTAAATTCTAATCTTCAAAATAAAGAATTATCTAGGAATAATTCCTTCCCTAAAGTCAAAAGGGTAAATAAATGCGAAATTTGATTTATCTTTTTAAAGTCCATTTTGAAAGATAATAAAATAAACCAATTAATGTAATCACCTAAATAAGTCAACATTGGCAACTGAAAACTGAATTGCATACTTATTTAAAATCCATCTTTTTAAAATAGGTAATATTAATTTAGCTAAATAAATTAATTTAATTTCTAACCTAAATCTAACCTAGAAATCCTTATGGATTTTCTAAAACCTTGTAAAACTATCTCACAAACTCCTTATAAATAAACTTACTGTCATACTTTTATTTTCTAAATAATTTTCCTTTCTGTGTTTTTTTTGTTAATATTTTATTATGTTCTTGCATGTTATTAGGGTTTCAAAGTTTTTAATTTTTGTAGGGGTCTGCGAAGGAGGAGACGACGTTGTGATTTTTTTGTTACTGCGTATGAGGAGGGGAGTGGCGGAGGCATGCGATGCAAAGGGCAAAGAAGGTGGTGCTGGGGGAGGGTCGCCCCCCATGGTGGGCCATGACCCTTTGGCACACCACAGACTGTGGCGATGTCGCGGCGTGGCTGCCACAGGGAGGGGGAGGCCGACCCTCCATATGCTTCTCTTCTATAGAGGGGTTGTGGGGTAGGGCTTCGACCCTCCCGACCCCGAGCTAAAACACACTTGTTTTTTTTTTTTAAAGCAAATCATTTACTATAACAATAAAGGAAAAATTTGCATGGGTGATATTTTAATATGAGTTTTTTTTTTAATATACAAGGTTTATATCAAAGGTTACACACACACACACATATGTGTGTGTGTGTGTGTGTGTGTCTATATATATATTCCCTAAAGAATATGCTCTTAAAATAATCAATTTATTTAATTAATTATTTTTGATATATATATATATATATATATATATATATATATATATATATATATGCTACCATATATATCTATTATTATTTATATATATCATGGGTGATATTTTAATATGGGTTTTTTTTTGGTCTATAACAGTGTATTTTATTGATAATCATGGGAAAGTACATGAAGATTACAATTTAGCAGATATGCTATATAGGTTATCATATGACCAGTTACAAGATTTTAAGCATAAGCCTACAGATCTCAGAAACAATTTATAGTAGAATCAAAAAACAACTCAAAACAACCTTCAAACATATAGGATGGACAAACAAAAAACCCCCATACAGAGAGCAACATATTGCTCGTGAAAAGATGTAAGAGTAGCATATTGCACATATAAGATGTAAATTTGGCTTCCCCCATCAACCTATATCTAGCAGAAGTTAGGACAAGCATAACCCAAAGGGCATAAATAGACAATTTCAGCATTATGCTTACAAAAACTATCTATCATCATAGACCATAGTTGCCTCTTGAGGCATCATCAACCGCTTCTGCCTGCCTTCCTCTTCTTGGTCCATGTTTCCCATGTGGGATAATCTCAAACAGAACACTATCCCTCCTATGCTCCTTATCGCGGATATGCTCAACAAAATTCTTTAGATTTTGCCATTTGCCTCGAATGTTGTTTGTGTAAGCATTGTTTTCAACTTTTCCCCACCAAATCAGAAAGGGAACTTTCCCAAATTCATCACCATCCTTGGTGTTTTCAAAACACTCACTATAATCCAACCCAACACCAGGCACAACCCATTCTAGAATAGAATTGAGGCCAAGCAGCAGCTCTTTGTCAAAAAGAAATTCTATCAAACGCTTAACTTTGCCTTCAGACTCGCCAAGTTGCAGAGCCCAGGTAATGACCAGGGAAATTATATCAACATTGGATCGTCATTTTGCATGATTCTGTGGAAATTGACTGCCCAAAATATCCAAAGCAGCCATAGACAACCTTTCTTCTTTAAATTTAAGTAGGCCTAGCATGCATTCCTTGGTCGCAGGTCCTTCAAAGGATTTCTGCTACTTTAAGGTTTGCACAGAGAAGGTGGCCTCCATCTTCAACTTGTGGAAACAAAATATTTTCTTCAAAGTTAGAGATAAAATGATAAGAAAGCACAAAGGATGAGTTTAAATCTACACTCATGCCAAAATCTCGGTAGAGTGAACTGTCTTTTCAAAACTGCCATCCACACAATGTCATCATTGCAAGAAAAAGGGAGCCATCATTTCGCTAACATCTCCTTACACTACATTAAATGCCTTTAATTCGCACAAAGCAACTACAAAAATCTCCATCATCATTTGGCTATGCTGACGCCATTATCATTAATCAACTATCAAATCATCACACTTCACCAAAATGGGAGAGAAAAAGGCACCACGTGCCTAACCAGTCATCCAGATCCATGAAATAAATCAGACATGACCATCACCATCACCCACATATCATTTTTTGAACTCAACATGTGGTTTTGAAGTTTAACCGTTTAGAAGATAAATGGTCATATGAGTGGAATCCCAGTGGATTCAAAATAAGAAACAACACCTCAACAATATAAATTTTGAATATCAACGGTCATGAACCTACATCAAAAAGGCTATTAGAAGTTTAATAAATCTTCATTAAAAAACTCTGTGTATACCTTATTGATATGCCCAAGGTTTGTTTCCCATTTATAGACAATATCCACCTGCTCATTACATTCCCTGCGAACATGGTTGATTCTAAAATCAGGAAAAGATTGAAGGATATTGGAAATTTCATCCATAATATTTTGAAGATGCCATGCTTTAGCACACCCCTTCTTGATAGAATTCATAATAATTTGTGAGTCCCCTTCAAGATGAACCTTATGCAGTTTCATCCTCTTTCCTAGTTGAAGAGCCAACAAGGTAGCACTTGCTTCTGCTACATTATTGGTGTCATCATTCAATCATTGGAAAGCTAAGGCTAGAACATTCCCCATCCAATCTCTAACAACCACAATAGCACCTAAGGGCCTAGGGTTACCCCTGGAAGCCCCATAAAAATTAATTTCAACCCAGTCTTGATCAAGCAACATCCACTTCAAATCTTTCTGGGACTGCTTAATTGCAACAAAATTCTTGATTCCTCCATTTCTGAATTTCAAGCTAGGCCAATTAGAGTGGAGTAATATATCATTCTTAGTATAAACATAGCTCCCTATGGATGATTCAAGAGCATCCTTCATAGTTTCTTCAATGACACAAATAATTCTTGTCTTTACCCTGTGAATGGATCTTTCCTTCTCTTGAAAAATCCTTCGATTATGTTCCTTCTATAGCTCCCAAATTACTATAGAGGGAAAAACCTTCCACAAAGAAGAAAGAGCAGTAGATTTAAGTGGGATGGGCCAGATCTAAAACACTTCTTGAACACCATTTTGAATAGGTCCAATCTAGGTAAGCCTTTCCTTGATCATAATCCAACACTCCTCAGCAAATGGGTATTGAATAAGCAAGTGGTCAAAATATTTTGATGTTGCTTTACATAGGGCATATCTAGTAGGCCCTTGAAGACCAAACCGCTTCCTTCTTTCAGCAGTGAGAATCTGCTTACTGCTAACCATGCAAAATCCCCTGCCTTTGGCAAGCAATCTTTATCCCATAATAATTTTGTTGGCTAAAGAGGGAAATCCCCTTCCTCCTTCTGGGATAAATAGCCAAGCTTCACTGAGTAGATCCCACTTTTAGCTCTACACCAAATCATCTTATCTTCCTGATCAAATATGATAAAACACCTTTTCTGTAGCATCTCTTCCATTAAAGTTTGTTGGTGAGCTGGAAGGTTTAAGTCATCCATCACTTTCCATTGCCATTTGGGGCCAAGATGAGAGTTCCTATTTTCTAAATAATCAGACACCATATGACCCCACATTTGAGTGAAGAATTCTCTTAAATCAGTAAACCTAATATCATCCTTTAGGAGTGAATGGTTGTTCCAGGAGTCCTCCCAAAATATGGCTTTTGTGCCATTACCTACATGACAGTATACATGTCTTTGGATGACATGCCAACAGTGTAAAATGTACTTCTAGATTGCAAAACCTCTAGGGGGATTATAAATAGTAAGAATTATTTCATCATTTATAAAATCCAAGTATTTTTCTCTCAAAATTTTGACCCATAAGATTCCTGGCTAGCTGCATATATTCCAAACAAGTTTAGCACCTAGAGCTAAATTCATCTTCCTCTAAGTCCTTCAAACTAGCCCCACCATTTGACTTGTTCTTACATATTTTATCCCAAGCAAGGATATGCCATTTATCACCCTCCTCAGCACCATTCCAAAAAAACTCCTCATTCTCCTTGTGATGGTATCAAGGACTTTGTGAGGAATTTTGAAGCTTCTCATCAAGTAGATGGGAATATCAGAGATAACAGCTTGGAGAAGTAAGATCCTACCCGCAGAGGTTAACCATCGACTCTTCCAACCCTCCATCCTTTTAAAGCAAGAGTCCAAGAGACTTTTCCATAGGCCAGACTTAGAGGCACCATAAAAAAGAGGCACCCCAAGATATTTACCTGGTAACAACCCTATTTTAATTTGCAAAATGCCACTAATCTCATGTTGAAGATTTCAATTTGTATTAAAGAAGTAAATCTCTGATTTGTGCCAATTTACACATTGGCCAGTGTCATTGCTATAACTATCTAAAGTTCCTTTTATAACACGAGCTTCATCTATTGAGGCAACTCCAAGGAGGAAGTCATCATCTACAAATTGCAGGTGTGTAGATGAGTCAACACCCGCAACAATCTTGATGCCCTTCCATTTGCATGTTAGCCTTTGTTTAGTAATAAAGCGCCCAAGAACTTCAGCCATGATAATAAAAAGGAAAGGTGCAATAGGGTCCCCCTGTCTTATTCCCTTTTTAGTTTCAAAGAATCCTTGAGGGCATCCATTCACCAAGATAGAGAATCTTGGAGTATTAATACAACTAGCCATCTATTTCACCCAACCTACAATAAAACCAAACCGCCTGAGAACATTGAGAAGAAAATCCCTATTGACATTGTCATAAGATTTCTTAATGTCTAGTTTAATCATCATGCTATTGACCTTAGCTATTTTTCAGTGTGTAAACAACTTCATGGGCTATAATTATCCCTTCAAAAATAGATCTATTTGGGGCAAAACCACTCTTCTCTTCAGAGATAATGCTACCAAGGACATTTTTAAGTCTGTTAGCAGCCACTTCAACAATAATTTTGTACATAGTATTGCACAAAGCAATGGGTCTATAGTAATCAAAAGACTTGGTGTCCATTTTTTTTGAAATCATGGCAATAAAGGTATTATTAAAATCTTTAAGCATAAAGCCTTCGGATCTTGATTCCTCAACCACTTGTAGGAGATCTTCACCAATGATATTCCAAGTATTTTGAAAGAATAAGGTAGGAAATCCATCAGGGCCAGGGGATTTATCCCCTCCCAGACCAAACAAAGCGGTCTTGAATTCATCTAGTGAGGCTGGGTAGGAAAGCATAGCATTCTGTGTTGCAGAAATACATTTTGGGATGAGATCTAACAACCCCTCAACATCATTTTCACTCCTCCCTTGTTGCGTGAAGATATTCTGGAAATATTTGATAGCTTCTTGATTGATTTTATATGGCTCATTAATAACTTCCTCCTCACAAGTTTCTATAGAATTTTTTTTATTTCTAGCCCTTCTAGCTTTGACTGATTTGTGGAAGAATTTTGTTTTATTCTCTCCCTCTTTTAGCCAAGTCTCCATCGATTTTTGTCTCCAATAAATCTCCTCCCTAGCAAGAATTTCTTTATACTATTTTTGAAGAGTTTGTTCTTCTAGATACATGAATTCATCCATGCCTTGTGCTATCACTCGCTCATTTAGAAGGTTTAAGCTCTTTTCAACATTAAGTTTTTCCACAAAGATATTCTTGAACGCATCTTGATTCCACAGTTTCAACTAATCCTTAACATACTGGAGTTTTTTGAAATAAATAAATAATTTGTTACCTTCAATAACAGGAGCATTCTGCCACCAAATTTCAATATTGGCATAAAAGTCATCCGCCCTCAACCACATAGCTTTAAACTTGAAAGGAGATCTTTTAGGGGCAACATCTTCTTGAATGTTGCACATGATTGGATAGTGATTAGAACCTGTTATTGGTAAAATATCTGCTATGCATAACCAGTCACACTCTTCCCAATTGCCAATAAGGAAAAATCTATCTAGTTTCTTGGCTATATTCAAGAAACCACTTCTCCTATTGGTCCAAGTGTAATCACCTGTTCTAAAGTCTAATTCCTCTATCCCATTATTTAGGACAAATTCAGCAAAATCTCTCTGGATTTTACTTTGCCAGCCTTTACCACCTTTTTTTTTTTTATCATGGGGGCTTAAGATGGCATTATAGTCCCCTCCTAAAATGAAGAGTTCATCTCTTCTATCATCCATGAAGTTGTAAATAACCTTCCATAAAGCCTCTTTCTCAGCAGGACTATTAGGTACATAAATGTTGAAAACATAGAATTTGAAAAGTAGTTGTTTAGATGTAACTTCAATCCATTGCCAATTAGTTGCTTGGCTGATCATCACAAAATCCATTGAACTATCATCCCACAGAATTTCCATGCCCCCAGAAGCACTAGAAGCCTCTAAAAACACCCCTTTCCATTTAACAAATTTCTTTTGGAACAAATTAATATCTTCACCCTTAAATTTAGTTTCTTGCAAAAGAACTATGTTTGCTCTCGCCTGATCAAGACCTCTCTTGAGCAAGCGATATTTTTCAGGGGCATTGCAGCCCCTGACATTCCATGAGAGGATCCTCATTTATTCTGGGAAAAGGCAATTACCTTTCCCAATCTCACCAATTTTGTTTGGTATGCTGCACAACCATCTTGTTCCAACTTTTCTTTGGTAGATTTGGCCCCTCTTCTACGTTTCATCCCCAGTTTTGGTCTCTTCGGTTTAGACTCAAATTGGTGCAAACCTCTACTTTCAAGAACATTAAGAGACTCATCTATCCCCAAGTAATGATCCCCACCATCATCACTATAAAAGCTTAAATTAGAGGAGTATTCTAATAAATTATCCCCAATGTCTCTAGCTTCATTAAAAGAACTTTCTAGATTTCTAATTGGGGATATTTGACCATCCTGGAGGTCTCCCCCAACAACCGTCTCTTCACCCATATCTTTATATTTATCATGATCATCCTAAACTCTGTTAAGAGCTTCTAAAATAGGAAGGAAGAAACTAACCTTATTATGAGAAGACATCTTCTGGCACTCTTCAGACATTTGGATGATTGGGGAGAGGATTACTAAGCTTCTTGGGGATTGTTTCCCATGTGAATCTAAAGAAGCATCTGTAACATCTATACATTTGAGCTCTATCTCCACATTGGGATCCTCTAGTAGTGTGACAATATTCATAGGTGAATATCTAGTATCTAGGGTAGTAGACCCTTATGGGTGCTTAATATGAAGGGGCTAGGACTATGGTCTTAGAGAAGGGTCTCAAAAAAGCTCCAAAAGAAACATGAGTTTCAGGAGCAGGCTTAACCCAGTTTTTGGATTTGAAATCCCATTATTTCTGGGGCAGGCCTCATTATGCATCTGAGTAGGAGAAGACATATCATTAGGTAGGTTAGAAATGCAGGGTGGTGAATCCTCCTTGGTTTCACCTGCATCCTCAATAATAGGAGGATTAAGGGGATAGTTTCCTAGAAAATCTACAGGGTTTGAGCTTGGGCATGTGGGGGAAAGAAGTGATTTATTTCTGAAGATTCTATTGGTTTGAGAAGGATGATCCCTATATAGAATCCTCAACAACCACTCAACACTCCTTTCACTAGGCAGGTGAAGCCAATGCATCATCACTAGGGAATTTAGTAGCAATTTCAGTCCCATCTAGCTGAGTTAGATTTATAGATAGAGATCTTATTTCTAGTTCATCTAGTAGGAGATCCTACATATTTCCTTTTCCTTTAACCGGGCAAGAGTCTTGGATATTATCCACCACTATATCCTCTTCCCAGATTTATAGCTTCTGTTTCCATGCACCATTTGCCATGTCCAAAGTAATATGGTTTGGGATTGACATGTTTTGTTGTAAATTGATCAAGATTTTGGGATGTATGGATTAATCCTTCTGAATAATCACCTCTTCAGATCTTATGAAAGATCCAATCAAATTGCCAATCTATTGAAGCATTTCCTAGCCCCAATACTCAGTTGGGAGATTATGTAGGTTTATCCAAACTGGGTATTATGAGATTTTCTCTTTGGTCGGGTCAAAATTAGCCACCCAATCTCTTAAAAAAATACCCTTCTTATTAATTAAGTAAGGCCCATTATTCAAGATCCAGTCCTTATCTTCTTTTTCTTTGCAGAGGGCCAAATAGAATCCATTGGCTAGGGTATTCAGTCTGCAGCCCTTACCCCAAATATTGTGACACCAGTTCTTAATAAGATTAACAGATGGCCACTGTCCTAACCATTTGAAAAAGAAAATTTATCCTTAAGAGTGTCTATAGATTCCTTCCAAGTTGAGTTAAAAACATGCATAGTGGAGATGACTTCAAACCTGATATTTGGCTCAGGTTGAGGAATCAGAGCTGATTTCTTCTAGTTTTTCTGCAAGGCCATATGCTTCTTAGGTCTGTAGAATCTATCAACAATCTTATAAAAATCAAAGTTTTTGCCAAAGAACTCATAGCCCCTATTTGGCTGTGATCCAGAGCTATTCTTCTCCCATTTCCTTCCATCCCTAGTTGCTTTTCCTTGAGTGTCTTTGAAGAGAATATTGGTTTTATCTGATTGGGTTTTAGGTCTCCATGCTTGAAACCTAGCCATGTTGCGCCTATTGAAAGACCACTGAGAAGTCGGTTGAGGTCGATAAGTGAGTGATCCATGCTTCTAGAAAGCACCACGACCATCATAGGAGCCAGGTCATCCTTCAAATTTTCTTGCAGGTGACCATTGGAGCCTCCACCTTTCCCGCTCCCGCGCGTGCTCCATTCCAACTTGATTACATAATATGGTTTTTTTTTTTAATATACAAGGTTTATATCAAAGTTTATATATATATACTCCCTAAAAAATATGATGTTAAAATAATCAATTTATTTAATTAGTTATTTTTGGTATATATATATAGTATCCCCAACGATTTAATCCTATTTTCATTTATGTATTTATAACCAATCATAAATATTTATAATAATGAATATATACAACATTATATATATTCATTATTATGTATAAAAGAGACTTAATACTTTAAATGCTTGCACTTAAATATATGGGAAATTTAAACAATACATTTGATTTGTTTTCTAACTTTAATGAGCATAAGCATGTGATAAATATTTGTCCTAATTTTTCCTTTTTAATACTATATTTAGATTTACATATTAAATACTAGGATCTAATGAAAATTTAACCATTTATTTTCAATTTTTTTTTTTATAAAATAATATTAATCAACTTGAGAATAATAATTCAGCAACAATATTATAGGAATTAAGAGGAAATTTTCATTGCTATTCACTCAATAATATCAAATACAATTTTACAACTTTTACAACTTCTTGTGCTTTCCAAATACAAAGTTACATCTCTCTTTTGCACCTATACTACAAAATCCAAATTTAATCAACATGAGCTTGGAAAGCATATGATTTCAAATCTTAGATCATGAGAGCACCAAAAGATGTTTCAACCAAAACTTCTACAAAGCCTTCATTGAGAATCCAACTACACCTGTATAAACAAAATAGGTTGAATATGGAGTCTCACCTCCCAACCTAGGCCTTTACAGGGTCACCCTTGAGCTTGAGGAACCGGAAAAGAAAAGGCGATGAACAAAACCATATCAACAACAAAACTTACAACAAGAACACAAAGAAACTCCCATTCTCAGGGCTATACAAAGGCCTCCAAGAGACCATTCATAGTGGGGTGAAAGTGGACTATGTACCCAAGAGGAGAAGCCAAGCAAAAATTAAGAACAAATGCCACACATGAGCTCAAAAAATATTCCAACATCCCTTCACCTCACAAATTAGATCTATGGCTTCAAGCCAAAAAATTTCTCCTTATGACCCCCAAATGCCCTTAGGAAAGCTTGGCATCATGGAGACCAAAAAATCCATGGTTATTCCTCCACACATGGGAGAATCTACACTACCAGGGTTGTCACTCACCTTTTACCCCTTCAAGGTTACTCTGCCCTCCCAAGGGTGAGTGTGCCTTGATACTTCCTTAACACAATTTCATAACACAAAATAAAATAGATAACTTGAAACACAAAAAAGAAACTCCCATGAACATTAATGGGATTTCTTAACAAGAAAGCATAAAACTCCATTAATGACAAACAATATTTCAATACAACATAATATAAATTTACATTAAGAACAAATATAAGATATTACACCAACCTAGAATTCCAACCTTAAGGAAAAAATGAGTGAAGTTGAGAATCTTTTCCACTTTATCCTTCTTCCTTTTTCTCCAAGTCTCCTTCCAAAAATAGAGGTCTCTAAGAATAGATAGTGGGTGAACAACCTTAACCTTCCTCCAAAATCTCCCTAAAAAGGCTTCTACTCTCAAAACATCTGAAAATCATTAATGTGGAAGTGACTCAAGTCTATCTCATCTCCCCACTTGCATTCTCCCTCATAAATGGAGCTAAAATTGACCCCTAACCCATAGGGTACCAAGTGGGGTGGTTAAATTTGACCCTAACTACCTTCTGGAAGCTATTTGACCCTCCTAAACCCCATCTTTAGTTAACCTACAAAATTCCACTATCTTGACTCAATCTAATGCTTCCTAATCCTGGGGTAAGCATGTGAACTCTACAAGTTAACCCCCTAGTTGGTGTCATGCCTACCCTAGTTAAATTTACTAGCCATGCCAACACATTAAACATACATGTGTCAAATGACACAACACAATTTCCACATAAGGCATGACTAATTGAAAAATTACAAATTAAATTTAAACACAATCATGCATATTAAATTTACGAATTAAGACACATAACAATGAGGTTACTGTCTCTTTATTTAGATAGAACCTTAGCTTTACAAAATTAAAATAGGTCCATTCTCGATTCCCCATTTTAGAACCATGGTCAATCTCCTACACACTCATTGCAAACATCAGTAGTCCAAGAAATCACCACATAACATAACATGATACATGATATAAGTCAAGCATATATTCACTAACAATTTATATTTTTCCAATGATTCATCGTAACTTAAACAACATCTGCCTTTGATCCAATATGCATAAACACAAACTCCTAAATCAATTTGGATCCTGATAATATCTAAAATACGTATCCATCATACCACATCATCAAAACTTAATCATAGAAGTAATCTGAATCAACTAACATTAAGCATCACATAAGCATATTAACATCATGATTGAGGTTCTGAATAAACGTAACATATGATCTAACAAATCCTCAAATAATACATATGTTCAATAAGTCTAAGTATCTCAGAATCAGTATTAACTAAAGAGTGTAGTAAGAAAATTAGTGCTGAGCTATGATGGGCTGGGGTAGGCCTCATAGGAGGCACAACCAAAAGTGCCAAAATCTTCTTACACCTACCATGATCATCATCTTAATCCCCATCTCCATCACTTGAATTTGAAAAACCCATCTTGCTCCTATTCCCACTCATTGTTTTCATGTTGTATAATTTCTTCATAATGCCTTGTTACAATTGTATTTAGTCTTTTTTTTTCCACTTTCAATATTCCTATCTTGGTAGAATACTCTATTGTGTTATTTGGCATTAAATACATATTTTTTAGATTAAAAAAGAAAAAAAAAGAAAGAAGAAAAAATACTTACAACATGAAAATGATCTAGCTCAAGAGATAATGAGTTTAGCAATAGATATTAATAATAGTCTAATAAATTTTTCAAAAATAGACAAAAAAAGAGTCATCATATACCATCTATAACAATGTTAGTCACATCAAATGTAGAAAACTAAGTATTCTTGTTTTATTTATGTATTTCCTCATGTATTCATAAACTTGCCTTTTTTTTAATATAATTAGTTCTAGTGTTTTATCTTAGGGTGACTTGTTGATTATTATTAATTATTTAATTTACTCTAGATTATTTATATATGAAACATTTATTTTCCATCTATAAATTATTAAATAAAAAGTTATTTTCTAATTATACACAAGAAACAAATCACTTTATAACAAATTCTAATATGTTCTTTCATGTTGATTATTATTCATTCCGTTGTGATGGTATCATAGTTAAATATTGTGTTTCCATGTTAATAATTGTGTATGGTCTTCAAGATGCATATATCACGAGTAAAGGAAAATTACTCTCTACTATCTAGGATTCAACTGTGTAGTTTCAAGTCAAACTCATTGACCCATATTTAAGGAGTAGTGGTTAATGAGAACTCATCTCTCAAGAGAATGAATTGATTAAATTTGAAATGGAAAGTGATTGGTCTATTTTTAAGTATTTTAATTTGAGTCTTGTTGTTTGGAAATCTAAATTTCAAGATCAAGCACAAATGTTAGCTTGGAAGATCTTTGATTATAAAATTGTTGTGGGAGAGTGTCTCACTTTTGTACTTACCCAATACTCTAAATTTCCTTTTTGTCACGAGTTGGAAACCATTAAACATCATTTTTGGATGTACAATCATGCCTAGTGAATATAGAAAATAATTTTGAGCTTTATTCCAACTATGTTTAATAGAAAATTAAGTTGGAAATTTGCATTGTTAGGGTTGCATTGTTCTCAAAATATGATATCATAATATTTTCATTAAAGCCATTTTCTTTAATATTTTTCCACCTATAGTGGTAATTATGTATGGTTTACTCTCTAGTGTTATTTTGAAGAAATCATCTCTTGCTAAAGCTATGAAATATGAACTAAGCTTCAATGTGGAGCTCAAGAATCAATTAGCTCAAACTCAAAATTAATTGATAACTATTGTCAAAGACCACATTTCCTCCCAAAAAATGTGAACTTTCATTTTTTAATTGGTAGAAAGTTCTTTCCATTTTATTAAACAAGGATTACGCTTGGCCTGAATTAGGCGTGGTCAAAATAGGGAATCACCTCCCCAAAAAGTCTAGGTGCCAAAAGAAAAGACCTATTAACAAGTTAGAAAACAAAGAAATCATATGCCACAACCTATTAATAAGTCAACACTAAGTTTTTATTTTTACTCCTCCTTTATTGTGTGACCTAGGGATCATGTCAAAAGTTTCCTTTTTTGCCTTCTTATCCCTCTTAATCTTCACTACTTGTCATCCTTCCTCTAACCTAGCAACTTCTTTCTACCAGGCCAAAGTATTACCATGAGAAGTCATCGACTCTCCAACCAAACTACATGTATCTTGTTGAACCTGATCTACACTCAAACTACCCTCCCTTTTGTCTTGCAACATTAGTGGGCCTTTAAGTCTCCAAACTCACTTGTGTGGATATTCTATCCTTAAGTTTCAAATCCTTTTCAAAACTAGACTTAACAGAGGTCCTCTCTGGCCTCACACCCTTCTCCAAAACTCTAGGTGAAAGTTGTGGATCCGCCTTGCTAGAGGCCTAAGAGTCACTCTTTTGAACTTCATTCTTTTTCTCCATTGAATATTGGGATGGGGACACTTCTTTTCACCAAGATGTTTCTTTCTTCTTTCTGCGTTTGGCACATTGAGCGACAATGTACCCTATTTGGAAATATCTTCTACATCTAATGGAATCCCCTCATTGTCCAAGGGGTGTATCCAACAACCTTTTAAAATTTTATTAGAAATCTCTTCTGGTAGTTCTTTAGACACACCCATATCCATCAAAATCCAAGAAAATGTTGAATACAAAAGATTTGAGGAGCCCTCATTCACCATAAAAAAAGCTTCCTAAAGAATCCACGACAACCTTAAAACAAGATTCAAACTAATATTGTAGAGGAAGGTTAGGAAGTCTCACCCAGATAAGAACTTGATCAAAGGCTTCAATGACAAGGTTGAAAGCCTGGTACCATGGCTTCAACATCAGTTCATGATTATCCTCCTAGCTCTAGTGATAATCACAGAGGATCTTATTCCTATCCTTCACATTTTCAAAATGACAACAAAATTCCCATGAGCATTTGGGTATATTTGGACATACCCATCCAAAATAGGCTCCCAGTTCTTAGGAATCCACTTGTGGAGATCACATAAAATTGGCCAAAGTCCCATGAATCTCTCAATCTATCCTAACCATGATAAAAATCTTACATTATACAACACTTAATTTTCAACCTCGTCATTATATCTATCGTAATATATCTAGCTTGAATCCAAATAAACCAATAAATTTAGAGAAAACCCATTAGGCAGGAACCCCCACTGCTCATTCACGTAAAATATCCCAACCCAAGAGGAACACCCTACTCCAAAATCAAATGTGTTGAAACATGCATTCTAAATTCTCTTGTCCACACTATGACAGAAAACCACCATCCCCAAAGCCTAATACTCCTTTACAGGCCACCTCCAAAAATTCTTCTTGTCCCTCCCATGACACAAATCCATCTCCCTTCTACATTTTACATTGTTCATCACCAACACCCCATATATTCCCTACTGGGTCTAAGAAGCACTTGCTACTACTCCCAAATCTGGCAAAACCCTAATCCTAGAAAGAGCCCCTAGCAGCTGCATCTCACAACAATATTTTTTACAAATGTGAATATTATTGTAGAGGTTCATGTACGGGATACTCGTAGAGAAAAGTGATATCCATCATTTTTTAAAATACATTTTGCAATAGTATTGCTTCACTCTAGTGTGTTTGTTGATTTTCTCCTCTTTATAATGCCTTGTTCCATTTGTATTTAATCTTTATTTTCTACTTCCAAGATTCTTATATTGAAAGAATTCCTTATTGTATTATTTATTTAGCATTAATATATGTATTTTTTAAATTAAAAAAGAATAAATAAAGAAGAATAAACCCACAACATGAAAATGAGTTAACTCAAGAGATAATGAGTTTAACAATAGATATTAACAATATAATAAAGTTTTCAAACATAGACCAAAAAAAAGAATCACAAGATACCATCCATAACAATGTTAGTCACACCGAACATAGAAAAATAAGTATTCTTTTATTTATTTATGTATTTCCTTATGTATTCATAAACTTTTTCTTTTAGTAAATTAAGGAACCTAAACAAACTTACATGTTCTAGGCTTTTTTTTCAATTGCTAAATCAAAACATATTTTATTTTGTAATTATGCACAAGACTCAATTTACTTTACAACAAATTCCAATATGCTCTTTCATGATGATTATTCCCCATTCTCTCGTGATGATATCATAGCAAATTATTGTGTTTCCATGTTAATAATTGTATATGATCTTCAAGATGCATATATCATGAGTAAAGGAAAAATACTCTTTACTATCTAGGAAAATTAATGCAATCAATAAATATGTGATAGCGTAACTAGTTCAGACGGGTAATGTTTAAAAAGTAGTCAATGATGTCATAAAAATTATTAAAAAAATATACGAGTTTACAAGTCAAATTTAATGTTAATTGTTATCAAGAAAGTTTGCAATGTAATGAAATCAAAGATATCTATGCATGGGTATGCAATGATTAGTATGCAAAAATCACTATGTAGCAATTACAAATGAAAGGAAATGTGTGATTAATACTAAATTAAAGAACAATAAATAAAGGCTTACTTTCTTATGAAGAGTTGAATGAGTTTCTATTAAAATTATGACATTCTGATATCATGTTGAAGTTATAAAGCCATGTTGAAATTTTCAATGCACCTCCAAGAAAAAACAACAAAACAAGAACACCTTCCACAAGGAGAGCAGTATGAAAATAATTACTACATTTCTCAAGATGCAAAGAAAACAAGATTGTGAGATTATGATTGCATGATGAATTACAATAAATACAATTTGATACTTTTATAGAAAAGCATATCTCTAAAAATGGAGAAAAAAGATAAAAAGCTAAGATATGCAAATTAATGTATTGTATATAAAATTAAGGTGCATGACATGCAAACTAGAGCTAAAAAAGAAAACTAGAGTCAATGTAGACTAAATTAGGCTTAACTAAGTGAACTTAAGCTATGCATGCATGTGTAAACATGTCATCAAGTATGCATGAGAATAACATGTGCACAATTATTTAATGCAACAATACAAATGTGCCTAATACAAAAAAAACTATGTATGTGTAATATAAATGCATGCTCTAACACCTCCCTTTAAGTGAATTTTAGGGAGACCAAAATATCTAAGCATGAAACACATGAATGGGCCTTGATAACTAGACCTAGTTAGGTACTCATGTGCAATGAAAGTCTCTCAAAGTAAAGAAAAAAGAGAAAACCATGTGGGAAAAAATCCTCCCAAAAGAAAGAGATACACTACTTGACAAAAAACATAAAATGTAGAAGGAAGGACTAATAAGCTTCCAATAAATATCCCCAAAAAGAATAGGAATGCGAAGGACATCCTTGAAGCACAAATAAGTTGTAGACAATTGTCAAATGATAATTTTTATCGTGCTGAATGAAGAACTCCTTTGAAAAAGATGGTGATTAGGATAAAAAAGACAATAATCTCCATGAGTGCCCCCAATGACACTACTTGAATAATGAATAGATGGAAAATAAAGGCAAAACATATATATGTCAAAGATACAAATGACACATGAATCTTCATGAGTGACCCCAATGTCACTACTCAACCATGCAAGAGAAAATTGCTTAGTAAAAAATAAAAGTGCCAATAGTCTAAAGAATTAATCAAGTGATGATAAGTCACCTCCACAAAATTGGAACACAAGAGTGTCTATATGGTAAAAGCTCTATCTCATCAAAATACAGTCATTGCACTTGAATAATGTATAAAAACAAATATTGAACATGTATCTCACTCCAAAGAGAAAGTAAAGAAGCATTAGCACCAATAGTAGAACCCCCCCATAATGGTGACAAGGGAGAGGAATGATAGATCCACTAAAATTGTGTCACCAAGTAGTTCATGAAGGAGAATATAAAAGTGCTCAAGAAAGTACCAATAAATGAAAAAGGGTATGCATCCAATGCACACATTCATGAGATAATAATATCTAGGATCAATGTTGTCACTAAGGGACACTCACTAGACAAAGGTTTGATGGTAAAACAAAAGGCACTACATAACCCTCCCATGGAACTTTATAATACAACGCATGTATAAAATAAGGCACATGATGACATGTAACTGATTGAATGTTTGAAGATGTTAAGTTGATAACCAAAATGCAGAAGGATAATGAAAGACATTAAATCAATTTAATGGATTGTATTGTCATTGATGTCAACTTGATATAATCTAATAGGTTATAATCAAAGTGTCAAAGACTTCAGAGAATCAGAGAGATAAAGATTATGCTTTCTGTAATGCATAAAAGAAAAGCATTCACATTATGACTACAAACACCGACGGTTAGTGGAACTCGACGGATAGAGATCACCGATAGTCAAGTCATAGTGATGCCTGAGCAAGAAAATGGACAAGCATTACAGACAAGCAAAATCACAAGCAAACCTGATGGCCAGAAACATAGTGTAAGCCGACGGAGAAGCCCAAGGTGAACTGGAATGTTGACTGACGCTATCAGAGAGTTAAAACCAAAAATAACTAGAGTTCACAAATGAAAAAATATCTAGCTAGCAGAGCTGAATATATACTTAACTAGTAGTTATCATTGTTTTCATCGACAAGATAAAGCCAGAGATAAGTAATTGATTTAAAGATGATTTGTCTAGTTGGCAAGAAGATTGTAGCGAGATAAAACATGAAGTTTTGCTTTAAATATAATTGGTGAGAATTGTGGATCATGCCAAGATCAAGAAGATCAAGAACCTAACAACGGTGATATCATGTCTATTTAAGAGACAAATCAATTCATTACGAATAGGGTGTGGGTGAAGAAAAGAAAAGAGTATGCTAAAGAGAAACTGATGAAGAACAACTTCATACAGTGCTGATCAACAAGCTAAGGAAAGAGCTAAAGAATTCTATGGACATCGAGCAACAGAGCACAACATTACCGAGTAGAACCAAAGTGGAGAAAAGGTATAAACAAAGTTATATTGATCATAATAGTTTTGTGAGATTACAATAGATATAAAAATCTGCCAGTATAAGTTGTATATGTGAACAGATCATACTGTTTCAGTTTAACCATTGATTCAAAAAGTTTCTTAACCAAGCAGGATTTAAAGATCCTTTCTATATTGAGATACATCCAATGGAGTATCAAAAAGTTTGTTCATGAAGATAGCATGAGATGCTAGATACCTATTAACAGGCCAAGTGAGTGTTTGATCAAGGATGGTAGCATAGAGATGCCCGACATCAAGTGACAGACTAAAATTTTAAATCCTCTAACAAGGCCACACCTAACAGTGTGTTTGTAATCTTTAACAAGGTTGGCTCTTCACTGAGCTCACTTCAGAAGAGTGAAAATTTTGGGTTACCGGTCCCAAGTGGTTTTTCCCTTAACAAGGTTTCCACGTTAAAAATCCATGTGTCAATGTGTTTATGAGTCATTACTTTAGTGTTTTTCATTACACTTAACTTAATTAGATTGATTGATATACTCTAGATAATTTACTGTCTTTCGATAAATTAACAGACTACTATTTGGTAAATCTACATTAGAAGGTTTTAAAAAAGCATCCCGAGTAGTAGTAAATTGATATAAGTATTTAGAGGCATTCATCTTATAGGACTAAAGATAACTAGAGGTATAATTTTGTGGTACTAAGTTTTAAGGGTTGATTATTGGAATATTTTTGAGGCCACTGATTCACCCCCCCTCTCAGTTATTACTAACAATTAGTATCAGAGATTGTGTGCTTAGAAAGGGAGTTTAACAGCTGAAGCAAAAGATCACAAGATGAATAGACGAGATGTGCCCAAGTTGAATAAAGACAACTTTGCATCATGAAAAAGAAGAATAAGACTCCACCTATCAGGTATTGGAAATGATATTGGTCAATACTTAGATAATGAATATGTGTTGTCTATAGAATGTCATACTCTTGAACAATTAAGAGTCAAGCATGAGCATAACTACATGATGATAGAACTTACATCATCACTCTCCGATGTTGAGTTTGAAGATGTCAAAAACCGCACCTCTGCAAAAAAATGTGGGATAAATTGAAGCTTGTACATGGAGGAGATGCCAATGTACTCAGAGCAAAGGCAGAAAGACTAAGAGGGAGGTTTGATGACCTAAGGATGAAAGAAGGAGAAAACATTACTCAGTATAGCTGCAAAATCAAAGAGGTAGTAAATGCTATCTGAGGAGTTGGAGGTGTACTTGAAGAGGAGACAGTGGTAAGAAAAATCTTAAGAACCTTATTGCCTATTTATGTTAATAGAGTTTCTTCTATTCAATAAATGAGAGCAGTTGCAAACAATATAGTTACTCTAGATAGTCTGATTGGTAGACTAATTTCATTTGAGATGAATAACTTTGACAATAGTGTCTTACCATCCATAGAATCTGCATTCAAATATTCTCTAAAGATAAGTAACTCAAGTCATAGACATGCTGTTAGAAACGATAGTGACAGTGACAATGAGGATCAAGGACTTGATGAGATTGAAGCACTCATGGCTAGAAGATTGCAGAGAGGAAAAGGAAGATACAAAGATAAATTACCACTTGTATGTTTCAATTGTAAAGAGGTTGGACACTTTGCTGCAAGATGTCAAAACCGATGAAAATATGATAGAGGAAATGATAGAACTTATGAAAAGAAGTTTGATAAAGGTGATAATAGAGATTACCAGAGCAATCGACAATCTAACAAGAGAGATACATGAGACTACAAGGACAAAGGGAAGAAATCTTGTTACCTAGCTGAGAACAGAGCTAATGACACTGACACCAAATCAGAAGAAGACATCGAGATGGTATTTGTAGCTATTAAGGATGATTCAGATGAAAATGAAGAAAGGTATGTAGAAACTGCACTCATATCTAAAGTTAGTAAAAATGATGTCTGGATCATAAATAGTGGTTGCACTCACCATAAGACCGATGATAAACAAAAGTTTGAGACTTTTGAATACTATAATGGTGGTTCAGTGAGAATGGGAAATGATACACCTTGTCCAATTGAAGGTAAAGGAACCATAATGTTGAATAACCTGATTAAATGTGAAAATGCTTACTGGGTTAAAGGACTAAATTATAATTCGTTAAGTGTTTCTTAGTTGAACAATTTAGGTCACAGAGTAGCATTTGAAAATAAGAAGGCGAAGATCTTCAATGAATCAGGAAGGTTGATTGGTATCGGTGAGAAGAAAAAAGGTAACCTTTTCTATCTCAATGACACTAACACCACTTGTTTGATGGCTAGAAACAAAGACTTATGGTTGTGGCACAAAAGATTGTGTCATGTGAACTTTGAAAGCATGATAAAGATAAGTAACAAAAGAAATGTCAGAGGCTTACCGACAATGACTAAGCCTGAGCATATCATGTGTAAGAATTGTCAAAAAGGTAAGATAACAAAGTCTAGTTTCAAGAGAAAAAACCATACATCTACTAAAATTATAGAATTAGTCCATACAGATCTATGTGGACAAATGAGGACAAAGAGCTACTATGGAGATAGGCATTTTATTCTCTTTGTTGATGATTTCTCTAGAATGATGACAGTCATGTTTTTAAAAGATAAATCAGAAGCATTTAAGATGTTTAAATGGTACAAATCAATGGTAGAAAAACAAAGTGAAAGGAAATTGAAATGCTTAAGGTCAGATAGAGGAGGGGAATTTACTTCAGAAGAATTCACTGACTATTGCAATGAGCATGGAATTAAGAGACAGGTTTATACACCAAGGACACCATAGAAAAATGGAATTGCTAAGAGGAGAAATAGATCAATTATTGATTATGCAAGAACATTGATGATTGAGAAAAACATCACTCAAACATTTTTGAGGGAAGCTATCAGTATTGCTGTCTACACACTAAAAAAATTTCAATTTAAGGACACACAAAAAACACCCTATGAGCTTTGGTATGGTCATACACCCAATGTAAGTTACTTCAGAATCTTTGGTAGACAATGTTATATATTGAAGGATGATAGAAATGGAAAAATTGACTACAAAAGTGAAGAAGGTATCTTCCTAGGGTATTCAACCAAAAGAAAGGCTTATAAATGTCTTAACAAGTCATCTAACAAAATCATTGAAAGTGTAAATGTGAAAATAGATGAATTTGTAGAAAAGAATGATAAGGAAAGCAAAAAGGAACCGAAGGACTACAACATGTTTTTTTATACAGAACCTGACACTCTACTCGAGCAACAGTGTGTCCCTCTTGAGCATAAGAACATTGCACTTGAGCATCAGGCTACAATTATCGACGATCAGGATAATACTCAAGATGATGTTCCAAACAATGAAGATGAAAATGAAGGTGAAGAAGATAATCAAAATGATGAACACATAGATGAACCGAAACTTTCCAAGTATGTCAGAAGACATCATCCACAAAATCAAATCATATGAGATAAGAAGGATGGAACAAGAAAAAGAAGTAAGACACTTAACACCACATGTTTACTTTGTGATTTTGAGCCTAAATCTACTTATAATGCACTTGAGAATGAACAATGGGTCAGTGCTATGAATGAAGAGATAGAACATATTGATAAGAACAATACATGGACACTAGTATCGAGACCATATGACAAGAATGTCATCGGTACCAAATGGATATTCAAAAACAAACTGAATGAGAATGGAGAAGTCACTAGAAACAAAGCAAGATTAGTATGCAAGGGATATGCACAAGAAGAAGGTATTGATTATGGTGAAACCTTTGCACCCATTGCTAGACTAGAAGGAGTTAGAATCTTACTTGCTTATGCTGCATTTAAAGGATTCAAGGTATACCAAATGGATGTCAAATCTGCATTCCTAAATGGAATACTAGAAGAAGAGGTATACATTGAAAAACCAGAAGGGTTTGTTAATCCAGACAAGAAAAACATGGTATGTAGACTACAAAAAGCCTTGTATGGATTGAAACAAGCACTGAGAACCTGGTATGAAATACTTCACTCATATCTCATTAGCATAAAATTTGTTAGAACAAGTGAAAATAGAAATCTATACTTAAAAGAAGATACCAATGGTAATATTCTGATTGCTGAAATTTTTGTTGATGATATCATTTTTGGAGGGAATGAATTGTTATGCAAATCCTTTGATAATGAAATGAGTAAGGAATTCAAAATGTCTATGTTTGGAGAGATCAAATTCTTTCTTGGTCTACAAATTCTCCAACAAGATGCAAGCATATACATCACTTAGTCCAAATGCATCAAGGAAGTGCTAAAGATATTCAAGATGGAAGATTCCAAACTAGTTGGAACACCTATGGCTAATGGATGCAAGATGAAAAAGGAAGACAAGAAAAATGAGGTAAACCAAACCTTATATAGATCAATGATTGGAAAACTGATGTATGTTGTTCACACCAGACCAGATATAGCACATGCATTGGGAATTGTTGCAAGATTCTCTGATAATCCCAAAGAATCACATATGACTGCTATCAAAAGAATTCTGAGATATATGAAGAACACTAAGGACTATGGATTATGGTACAAAAGAGAAGGAAAATTTGAGCTACAAGTCTATACAGATGTTGATTGGGCTAGAAACATTGATGACTGAAGGAGCACAGCTGGAGGAGCATTCTTCATGGGTGACAGAATTGTCACATGGATAAGCAAGAAGCAAGGATGCATCTCTCAGTCTACTGTAGAAGTAGAATATGTGGTTTCTGCTGCAAATTTCTCTAATATTGCTTGGATCAAAGAATTACTATAAGTTATGCATATGAAGATCCTTGAACCAGTAAATATATATTGTGATAACACCAGTGCAATAAACATGTCTAAGAATCCAGTCATGCATGCTAAGACTAAGCATATTTCTATCAAGTATCACTACCTGAGAGAACAAGTGCAAGAAAAGAAAGTGACACTAGAATATGTTCAATCAAAGGAACAGTTAGCTGATATGTTCACCAAGCCATTACCAAAGGATACATTTGAGTATCTGAGATAGAGACTAGGGGTTCAACCCTTGTCTATCGATCAGTAATCTAACTAGGAGGTTGCATCAGCCTATACCACATCTGAAGATCAGTCATGTTGATGCAAACACTAATATGGACAACAACATATACATTTGTACATTGCAAGGTACAAATCTGCATGAACAACCTGAGATATTGTATTGCTGATGGATAGGGAAATTTAAGGAATATGTTATGCAAAGAGATGGAACATGATATAGATCATAAAATAAAGTGAAATATTTTTTTTGGCATTGTTGTCAAAGGGAGAGAAATATCTCATTATCATACAAAAAGGGAGAATTATCATCGGGGAGAGATCTAATTTATCATACAAAGGGAGAGATGATCTCCATATCACATAAAGGAGAGATATGATAAAAGAAAAGATTATATCATTATCCATGAAGAGAAGTTCCTGAGAATCAGAAATGAAGAGTTGATCAATATTCTAAGGGAGAGAAATTGATTACAAATGAAATATCCATCTAAGGAAGAGAAGTAACAAAGGGAGAGAGTTCAGACAAGATAAAGATTGTTGTCAAAGGAAAAAGAGATTATCAAGAAGAGGAAAAGTTAAGGAAGAGAACATATCAAAACACAGATATCAGATGACACATCTATCCAGTGAAGGGATTAAAGATTGAAGACAACCACTCTACATGAAACAAATCTAAGCTATTTGAGCTTACCGAAAGTAGACATTTGTTATAGTTACATTAGAAAAACTTGATGAAACTGTATATTTCATATTGTATTAGTGATAGTATAGTATGATAATGTAGTATGTTGCCATCAATGCCAAAGGGAGAGATTGATGAAATGTAACTGATTGAATGTTTGAAGATGTTAAGTTGATAACCAAAATGCATAAGGATAATGCAAGACATTAAATTAGTTAATGGATTGTATTGTCATTGATGTCAACTTGATATAATCTAATAGGTTATAATCAAAGTGTCAAAGACTTCGGAGAACCAGAGAGATAAATATTCTGCTTTCTGTAATGTATAAAAGACAAGCATTCACATTGTGACTACAAACACTGACGGTCAGTGGAACCCAACGGATAGAGATCACTGACAGTCAAGTCACAGTGATGCCTAAGAAAGAAAAATGATGAGCATTACCGATGAGAAGAATCACAAGAAAACTCGATGGCCAGAAACATAGTTTAAACCGACAGAGAAGCCCGAGGAGAACTGGAGTGTTGACCGACGCTATTAGAGAGTTAAAAATGAAAATAACTGGAGTTCAAAAATGACAAAATATCTAGCTGGCAGAGCTAAATATACACTTAACTGGTAGTTATCATTATTTTCATCGATAAGATAAAGCCAGAGATAAGTAATTGATTTAAAGCTTATTTTTCCAGTTGGCAAGAAGATCGTAGCGAGATAAAACATGAAATTTTGCTTTAAATCTAATTGGCGAGAGTTGTGGATCATGCCAAGATCAAGAAGATCAAGAAACTAACAATGGTGATATCATGTCTATTCAAGAGACACATCAATCTATTATGAATAGGGTGTGGGTGAAGAAAAGAAAAGAGGATGCTAAAGAGAAACTGATGAAGAGCAACTTCATACAGTGCTGATCAACAAACTAAGGAAAGAGCTAAAGAATTCCGCAGACACCAAGTAATAGAGCACGACATCACCGAGCAAAACCAAAGTGGAGAAAAGGTATAAATAGAGTTATATTGATCAGAATAGTTTTGTGAGACTACAATAGATCTGAAAATCTGCAAGTATAAGTTGTATATGTGAACAGATCATACTATTTCATTTTAACCATTGATTCAGAAAGTCTCTTAACCGAGTGTGATTTAAAGATCCTTTCTATATTGAGATACATCCAATGGAGTATGAAAAAGTTTTTTCATGAAGATAGCATGAGATACCAAATACCTATTGACATGCCAAGTGAGTGTTTGATCAAGGATGGTAGCATAAAGATGCTCGATATCAAGTGACAGACTAAACTTTTAAATCCTCTAACAAGGTCACACCTAACAGTGTGTTTGTAACCTTTAACAGGGTTGGCTCTTCACCTAGTTCACTTCAAAAGAGTGAAAATTTTGGGTTACCGGTCCCAAGTGGTTTTTCTCTTAACAGGGTTTCCACATTAAAAATCCATGTGTCAATGTGTTAATGAGTCATTACTTTAGTGTTTTGCATTACAGTTAACTTAATTAGATTGATTGGTATACTCTAGATAATTTACTGTCTTTCGGTAAATTAACAGACTTCTATTTGGTAAATCTACAGTAGAAGGTTTTACAAAGCATTTCGAGCAGTAGTAAATTGATATAAGTATTTAGAGGCATTCATCTTATTGGACTGAAGATAACTAGAGGTATATTTTTGTGGTACTAAGTTTTAAGGGTTTATTATTGGAATATTTTTGAGGCCATTGATTCACCCCCCTCTCAGTTATTACTAACAGCACAACAGAATGTGCAAAATCCCCAAAAACCATATACAAAGGTGACACTTTATCTCATTGCGTCTATAAACAGAGAAGTGCATGCAAAAGTTTCTCAAAATTTCCAAATAGGCAAAAGTGTTGTAAATACATGTAGAACAACCCAAGTGAAGTCATCCCATATAAATAGATTCATTATAGGTGCTAAAAAATCCAAGTAAATAATGAGACAGTGAAAACAAAAAAAAAATCTAAATAAAAAATACCCGAGGCAAAATCTAAAAAATAGATGGTAAATCAAGATAGAGAACTCTAAGAGCTTTATGATGATACGTGGTTTTTAAAAGACAAATTATGTATGACCAAGATATGACCCTGGAAGTACAAATAGAAGGATAAATTTTGAGGCACAATATATAAAATTAGCACAAAATCTAATCAAACCACCTAGAAATTCAAATTGACGCTAGAACCAACTTTCTAATGATATCCTTTTTGCATAATTTCAAGTTTGTATGCTCAAGTTATAACAAAAAAACCAACTACATGTCAAAAGGGTTTGAAGATGGCTTCACAAAAACAAAATTTCAAAAAATAGAAATTTTCCAAAAATAGAAAAATTCTGACAACAGAAACTTTCCAACAATGGAAACTTTCCAAAATAGAAACTTTCCAAAAATTGAAAATTTCCAAAATGGAAAATTTCTAAAAATGGAAACTATCAAAAAATGGAAAATTATTACAAATGAGAACTTTCCAAGAAACTTTTTGAAAATATAATCTTTCCTAAAATATAAAATTTCCAAAAATGGAAACTTTTTGAAAATAGAAAGTTTGCAATAAATGGAAAATTTCCCAAACAAATTTATGCCCATTTTGCTCTAAAATTTGTTAAAAATTTCCCAAATCCAAATCCACACAAGAAGAGGAATTCAAAGACCCTACAATGCTCTTGAGAAAAGAAACCCTCAAAATTTGAGAAGGGGTTTACTAAATCCATGTTGTGATACTATGTTGAAATTATGGTGCTCTAATACAATGTTGGAGTTATGGAGCCATGTTGAAATTTGCAACACATGCACCTTTAGGATCAAACAACAAAACAAGAACACCTTCCATAAGGAGAACAACAAGAAAATAATTGATAATTTGGAGATACTTTCCACAAGAAGTTAAATTGTGACATTGTTATCAGGTTTCAATTGTGTAGTTTTTGAGTCAAAGTCATTCACCCATTTCTCAAGATGCAAAGAAGAAAAGATTGCAAGATTATGATTACAAGATGAATTACAATGTAATTCTTTTAATAAAAGAATATCTTTAAAAATAGAGAAGAAAAAACTAAAAAGCTAAGATATGCAAATTAATGCACGATATGTAAACTAAAGGTGCATGAAATACAAAATAGAGCCCAACTAGACTAGAAAAAACTAATTTAGGCTCAACTAAGTGAGCTTAACCTCGACATCCATGTGTAAAAACATTCTCAAATATGCATGAAAATATTCTTTGAGCATGTGCACAATTATTCCATGCAATGATACAGATGTACCTTAATGCAACAAAACTATGTATGTGGAACATAAATGGATGCTCTAATAGCTACTTTTATAAAGGAAGATGATCTCATCATATATGGAAATGAACAAGTCAACTTCCTAATATATAGTTGTTAGAAACAACTAACAAAATAAGCATAAAATTTTCCTTATATAGAATGGTGATCACATACTAGCAAGGCAACTTTTTAAAATAGTAGTGACTTTATTAAGGAAGAATAAAGCAAAGATCTAAAACATATTAACACTATGGATAGGTAGTAATTAGTTTATGTCTTAAAAAAAATCAAACTTTAAGGAATTGATATGTTTGAGAAATAATATGCATCAATTACTTGAAGAAAAATTTATTTATGAAGATGAATTTGTTTGTATTCCTAAAGGGTGTGATTTACTTAAAGGATATTTTAGCAAGAAAAATATAAAGGTGGATTTTTTTAATTATCAGTGATGCTTATAAAAAGACATGTATCAGTTAGAGATATATAATTTCAAAGGGTATGCTCGTTCAACAAATATGAATGTGTAAATAGAGATTGGGGATTATAGTGAAGAGTGTGTGAGAAGAGAAAGATAAATAAATATATCAGATACACTAGCACATGAAGATAAAAAAATGAGAGGACTATTTTCACATTATAGGAGGAAGTTCAAATTTTTTTTAATGAATTTATAATAACTTTTATGAGAATATTATGATCAATTTTGTAGCAAATGCATGGTCATCTTATAACAGTTTGAATAAGAAAGTTGTAACAAAATTGATGAATTTTTTTAAATGAGGGATTGGTGCCTCTATTGAGTTGGTTGTCACAAAGTGAATGATGGATTGATCCCTCTAATAGGTTGATGCTTGTAAAATTCATAAAACAAAGATGAATACAAGCAACATTTTTGTCATGGTTTTCTCCTATAAGGATTTCCATGTAAACTTTATTGTTGTTGTGTTGCTCATTGTTTAATTTCTTATATGTGCTAATTTAGATAAAATATTGAAGTAGTTAAATAAGTTTGAAAAGGTATAAATAATATTGGGATACTAATTCACCCCTCCCCCCATCTTGGTTGTTAGTTAACAGATTTGTCCGCAACCTTAATTAAATGTGATTAATTTAGGTGAATCTTTATAACCCAATTGGGAAGAAATAATTAACTACAGTTGGGATTTGTCTTGAAAATCATATCCCTCTACATACACGTGAAGCTCCCTCTATAATAATCTTGAATTATCTTTTCAAAAACCGAATCAAGAAAAATGCATAAATATTACTTTTAACCCTGTAGTATCAAGTGTTTAAGCATTTATACATAACCATGACATGAATCTCATGAATACCACTTAAAGTGAAAGCGTAAAGACCAACAAAAAACATTGATCCACATGATGCACAAAGAAAGTTCTACTGAAGGATAACTTGAAATACTTCCACAATTCAAAACAATACAAAATTACATCACAATCACAAATGAGACCCAACTAAAGTCACATCCATGTACTCAAAATGAACGCATTCAAAGTTGTGATATATATTCAGATTTAATCACTAGATTAAATTTTTTTTTGTCAACTGTAAAATTCTTCAAGTATCTAAATAACTGTGAAAATATTACTAATTTACTTCAAAAAAATTTGGCTGACCCTTATTGATTCATAATAAGCCATATATATAACCTGATAGTATAACTATTTTTAAGACAAGTTTTTAAAACTAACTCCATTGGGGAGTGAAAAGTAAAATATAGAGTTCAACATCAACATTTATAAACAAAGAGAAGGAAATAACCATTAATGGTTATTTCTAAAAGATCATCATAGAACATATTTAGGTCTGAGGTGGAGCTGCGGCTGATGAGGGCTCGGCCTGCTGCTTCCTCCATTCCAAGTGCTCTATTGAGAATTTTACTACTAGTTGGTGATTAGGAACCCCGATATGTGCAATTCTCTATTTCCACACCTTATTCTCTCTTCTAACTAGTGAAGCTTTATCCTTATGCATCTTTAGGTGGTTGCAGAAAATATTCAACATGGATTCTATTTCAACCACCTGAGAGAATTCTTCAGCCATTACTATTTTCATCTCTTTGATTGCATGAATCCTGTCGCTAAAGGTCTGGTTCATCTCTTCAGGATTCTACTATGTTTTTCCATCTTCTTTGAACAATTGAACCTTACTGAATCCAAGATCATCATTCATCACACCATCTAGGGAAACAAGTTCTTTCAATAGCTTAGCAGATTCTTCTATCACCCGTTTTATGACTGAATTCCTCAATTCTAAATGCTCTTGTGACACAAATTGGATTTCATCATCAAATCCAGAAACATGTCTTTTAGAAAGAAAATTTGTTATGCCATATCTTTTAAACTCATACATTTGAGCCATCACGATGGTCCATTGAGTTTTCTCTTTGTCCCATTCAACTACCTCTACACCCAAGCTATCCCTTGCAGAAATGGCTTCTTCATAGGTCTGGCTTAGATCATCAATGTATTTGATCCCTATATCAACTATTGAGTCTAACCAATTAACATAGGATTCAACAATTGATCTATTGCGTTGAATCTTCTCTCTCATTTGTTGGTTATCTGGAGACTTAGGATTGAACATTAGTGAGGGTTGTGATGTGGACATGAGATTTTGATGGTGAATGGAATGAATATATTCTGCCATTTGCGAGAGAGAAAAAATTCAATTCTCCTTTGTCCTTCTCATCCTTCCACGTCCTTGTGATTATTTTCTTTGTTGAAGACTCTAAATGTTTGACGTCTTCTACCCAAGTAGCTACTCCAAGGTCAACCTTTTCTATTTTAAATTATTCTGCCGTTACTTCATCAGAGTTCTTTTCTTCTTTTTGGAATGTCTATCTCTGCATACCATCACCTAGTTTGGGTATCTGTGTCAATCATTGCTTCAGTTTTGGGCTTCTTAATCTTGACTTCCTTTCCAAAACATATTCTCACCAAATCATTATCTGGCAATGAAATAGGCACTATACTTATTTTTCTGCTAATGGAAGACTGGAGCCAATTTGGTGTGTCTGTAGAACTCTTAGTCTGGGGAGTCTGTACTATAGTCAAGTTGACTAACAATGTATCATTAACAACATGATCTTCTCTCAATTCTCCTCCTCCCACTTTGCAATTGTCCATGTTCAAAATATCCAGTGCCTGATCCTCCATAATTGTTAATTCTTCTCCAAAAGAATCTAAGTCTACAATCTCCTGGTTCATTTAAGCCTTCTTCAATCTCCTACTTCTTGAACATGTAGTTCTTACAAGGGTAAGAACCGTGGCTCCTGTGATAGCCTCCTTCGTTGAACTTTTTTCTAGAATCAGCTGCACCTGCAAGATCAATATTGACAAAGGTGTTAGGAGAAGTAATTTTGTTTTGGGGAAACAAGGCATCTTGGGGCTCTACACAAACTTCAGTCCTAGTAATATTCAATTTTCCCAGTCTCTTTTCTTGCAACCATCTCTCTGTTCTTCATATCACATTAAATGTTCTATTCTGAATACTATCATCCTCTTTTATGTTCCAATCCATCTCCAGTATAGGTTCACCCTGTACTCTATTCCTGAATTCTGAGTCTAATACTTCTTCTTCCTCCTCGTCTTCAACTCCTTTGATATCAAGGGGAATTATCATACCCATAATTTTCCTTAGTGTGAAGCGAGACCATAATATTTTATGCACTTCAAACTCATCTTCACAGTCCTCCCAATAATCCTCCAGCTAAAAAATATGGGCAAAACCCTCTATCATTCCAAGGTAAGATTGTGCAAAGTTTTTGCTATCAAATTTAGGATGAGCAACATATGTCTTGAATTTTAGTTTTTTAACCTCTGTTTCCAAATTAGGTGCATCTGAATTGGTCTTGCAACAATAATTTCCAAGATCTATACGAAAGGTTATCCCTGAAAGCTTCATCCATTTCATGTTTTTTTCAATGATAGCTAGTTGTCTGCATATCTCTATAAGGAATAAGTTGTCCAATGCATACCTAGGCAATTTAAAGGGTTCACCCTTAAATCCTCCAACCCTTACGTAAGTGAACATGGGGAATTGTATGAAAAATCTTCCATAGGTATTAATTAACTAAACCACCTCATCGAATAATCTCTTATGCAACCTTCCTTGTAATTCAAAGACTAACTGGCTCAAGAACACCTCTTTTACCCTAGTGAAATTCTCTGAACACCTCTGTAGCTGTAAGAGAGGGTAGTAATCATAAATCTTCATTCCTGGTGCCAAAGGCTCATGTGGTAAGCCAGGTCATTGTCTAGAATAGACTAATAAATAGAAAAGAAAGGAAGACATGTAAAAGACTTGCATTCCCACAAAATTTGCCAATCCTTCATTCAATATTTCTACAATGACCTCACCCCAGTCCAGAAACTTCTGTCCATTTGTCAATACCTATACATAGAAAAACATTCAATCTTCCCAATGGAAAGTATGTTGGTTTACTTTTACTCTATTTAGAAAAATCACTAAATCTCTAATCTCTGGAATAAAATGTTCATGGATAAGGGGTTTTGGAAGCCGATAACCACCTCTTTTGTATCTAGAAGCCAACCCCTGGAAATCACACTCCTCTACTCCTTCTTCTCTAATAAAAATGAATAGGTTGTGCCTATGGTCCATGCCTCATATAGTTCTTTATCCGAAATTCCCATAGTGGACATCACAATCTCTCTATTTATTATCACCAATATTTCACCAGAGATAGTGCAAATACATTTTTCATCTCTGTCATAATGATTCGTACACTCCATCACAAGTTTTGGATAGGGAGTTACGATACGAAAAGCCACAACTTATATTAAACCACTCTGACTCATCTTATCTACAATCGAGCCTTCTTTAGGGTTTCTAAGTCTCTCTAGAATTTCCTCCATGGTTACACGTAGAAGAGCTATATATTCCATCTCTGGAAGGGGGATAATAAGACTAGAGGAAGACTCTAACTTGGTTATGAATGGTCTGCTATACTTAATTTTGATAGCCATTAAAATTCCCAAACAAACAAAAAAAAGGAATCTGAGTAGAAAATTGAGACTTACTATGCTTCAACAGATTTCTTAAGCTAGAAAGATAAGAGTTTTAATGACTCACCAAAATTCATCAAAATTTTTAGTTTGTTGCACCATTGAAATTACCTCCTTTTCTTTCCTGCTTTGTAGAAATGAGAAAACTTAACACTAAATGAAACATAAATGCAATCTCTACTATAAAAGAAGAAGATTTTCCTGGATTTTTGGTATGCTTAAGCTTCACAACCCCTATGTAAATTAATGATAAAATGACATTGCATCTGACATACTATTAATTAACGGTCATTTCACACTATTTGAGCTCAAAGATTAATGATTAGCTTTCCAAAAATAGAATTTTTAAAATTTGAAGTCTCCAAAATATTATCCATACGTAGTCACTTACTTTATTAGAACACTTTTTAATTCCAACTCCGGATATGTAATTCACAGATTTTGAACTTTTAAATTTGAAATTTGAACTTCAAACTTGGAAGTTCAAAATTGAAATTTCAAATTGAATAAAATGGGATTGAACAAAGACTCACCAAGAGAGACGCAATGACTTCATTACTTGATAATATGTACTTACTTCTGCTTGCACTCTTAAATTTGAACATTGAACATTGAACTTGGAAAGTTCAAAACATAAGTTCAATTTGGAAAAGACCACCTAAAGGATGACTTAGCCAAAGAGAAGCCATGAAAACATAAGACACGCAAGTAGGAATTGAACACATGATTTGAACTAAGACTTGGTTTAAACAAAATTTCAAATTGGGAGTTCAAATTAGAGGTTCAAAATGACAAAGACATTACTTAAGGGAAAGATGCACAATTTTTTTTTTTTTTTTTACATTAGCAAGAATTACGTGTAACATTGGTTCTAAGTGGGGACATGTACTATCTAAGGAAAAGGGATGAACTCTAGAATCTTTGGTTTCACATTTGGGCTACAGGGTCAGATGGGCCAAACCTAACACAACAAAAACTTCCTAAAACATAAGAACAACAAAAACTTATGTATATGGGGAAACTTAGAAAGATTTACATTTGATATAATTTCAAGTCCAACCCATTGAAGGGCAGGGGAAATGGAGTTCCATCAATATATTGCAACTTAAATTAATTAGGTCCAAGCACTTCACTAATAACAAAGGGTCCCTTCCATAAAGATTCAAACTTACAATGAGCACCTTTTGGTTCCCTACGCTCGTCCCAGAGTAATACTTGATCATTTTGCATAAATTTCCTTGGCTTAGCTTTTCTATCAAAAAATTGTTTCACTCTGGTCTGATGCTTTATTATATGATCAATGAGCTTTTCCCTTTCTTCTTGTATGTTTGATAGGTACATAATCCCTTTTTCAATTACATTATGAAAACTGTTGTCTTCAATTACCTTTTGCAATCTTGCAGTAGATAATTCCAAGGGGAGAAATAATTGAGCTTCTACTCCATACACCAACTCAAAAGGGGACATCCCTATTTATCTCTTAGGAGAGGTCTTGTCTGCCCACAATGCCTCATATAACTTTTTATGCCAGTCTTTAGCATTTTCACTCACCAACTTCCTCATGATATTAATCAGGTTTTTGTTGTTTGATTTTGCTTGACCGTTACCTGTGGGGTAATAGTATAAGGCATGAGAGAGAGAGAGAGTTATACTATGGTCATAGTAGAAAAATTGTAACTCTTGTGAAGAGAAATTTGTGGCATTATCAGTTACTATCTTGTGTGGTATACCAAACCTTACCAGGATGATTTTTTTTAGAAAATCACAAACTACTGTCAAAGTAGTTTTCCTTACCAGGATGGCCTCGACCCTTTTCATGAAATAGTATGTGGGAGTCAATATATGGGCATGTCCAGTAGATAAAGGGGAGTTCAAAGGCCCTATAAAGTCAAGACCCCACTGATGAAATGATTCTTCAATAATCAATGGTTCCCGGTTAAACAATTTACACTTTTCATATTTAGCCACCCATTGATATGCGTCCTTGAACATACCCAACTAGTAGTAATAATTTCTCAATATTTTAAAAGTGGTCATTGTTGAAGAAAAATTTCACGCACATGCTTCATTATGAAAATCCTCCAGTAACCTTTCTTGCTCCTCCTTGTCTACAGACCTAAGGAACATACCATCAAGTCCCTTTTTGTAAAGTAAGCCATCGACAATCATGTACTTAGAAACCTTAAGTATCAGGTTTCACTTCTCCTTCGTGGTCAAGTGCTTTGGGAAAACTCCATAGGTTAGATAGTACACCATGAAAGAAAGCCAAGGATCAGTTAGACTGACCAATAGTGTTAGGGGAAACTTTTCTTTTTCTCTTTCATTCTCTGCTAATAGTTAACACAGACCCTTCCCTTGGACTAGCTTTGTAGCCGTAATATCCAAATAAAAAAATTAGATTTTGGCTACCCAAGTGGTTTTGTTATTGACATAAAATTCTTGTTGCATGAGGATGCTCTTTACAATGGTGCTTGGCACATACACCTTGGAATGAGAGTGCAATATGTAGTACCTAAACTACTTAAATTCTTTAACTACTAAGAAGGCCTATTTTTCTGCAAGAGAATAGCTCAATTCATGTTTTTTAAAGGAATGCTCATGAAAGATATTGGGATTTCTTCCTCCTGCCCATTTTTCTGCATCAGAATACCTGATAAGGAATTATCAAAAGCATTACAATAGATGATAAAAATATTTTCTGAAATCAGGATGAATTAACGTTGGGGCTTTAGAAATTGCTTCCTTTAAAACTTCAAAAGTAGTAGTAGCTTCACCATTCCATCTAAATGTCTGATTCTCACTCATTAGATTCATGAGGGGCTTTGTGGTTTCTGTAAAGTCTGGGACAAATTTCTTGAGGAAATTAACTTGACCAAAGAACAATTTCACTCTGGTTTTTTTGGATGGTAAGGCCAAATTTTGGATTTCTCTTATGCATTCAGGATCCACTCTTATTCCTTCTTTCGACACGGTGTGACCCAAGGTTTTTCTCTCAATTACAAAAAAAAAACTTATTGGGATTTAGAGAAATCTCGTGCTCTTGGCACTTCTGCAACACATGCTACAAATCTTTGATATGCTTCTTTCTTCTTCTTGAGAAAACTGTTAATTCATCTAGATAAATGAATATAAATTTATTTCTTAGATGGCTAAAAGTGGCATTCATACCCCATTGAAAGGTATCTCTAGAGTTAATCAACCCAAATGGCATACATATGTAGGTGAATGTACCCCAAGGTTTCACGAATGCCATTTTATGCTGGTCTTCTTCAGCTACACTAATCTAGTTATAACCATCAAATCCATCTAATAGAGACATCATGTATGATCCTGCCATGGTCTACAAGATGTGATCCATCACTGGGAGGGAATTATTATCTTTCAGACTCCCCTGATTAAGGTTAGAGAAGTCTACACATATATGTATTTCCCCATTCTTTTTTCACACTGGCACAATGTTCACCACCCACGTTGAATGATGAATCGGGTAGATGATACGAGCTTGAAACATCTTGTCTACCTCTCTAAAATAGCATCAACTACTTTAGGATTATAATTTCTCAAATTTTTCTTGAAAGGACTTGTCCCTGGTTTGAGTGGTATTTGGTGTTACACTTGACCTTGATTGAAGTTCTTTAGGTCCTCATAAAACTAGGCGAAGACATCCTTATAAGATTTTAATAATCGAGTAAATCTCTACTTTTCCTCTAGTGTACAATAGAATCCCAAATTTACCATTTTGGGATCAAGTTCTTCTCAAATATTCACCTTCTCATAAGCCCCTAGTTCTGAATTCTTGTGTACTTCATGATTACCAGTTTAATAATCTCGTCTATCAAATAATTTCTCAAGAGATACCAGTCCCTTTGGAATTCTGTTACCTTTTAACTGAATCACCCCTATCTCTAGTTTACATTCTTTATCAGGGGAAAATTCATAACAGTCGGATTCATCCCATTCAAAATATGTTGTGGAAAACATATCTAAACACTACATAAAGAGATTGATTTGCTTATCATCATGGAAGACCTACCACGAGTCTGAATTATCTGGGACACTGGGCCGATGAACTAACTCTATCCTATATACATCATAATTGAAATTAGGATGTGGTATCATGAGATAATCTAACCCTACCAAAGCATCCTTTGTAGAATTGAACTCCCTTGGTATTGCTTCAATAGAAAAAGCTTCAAAACTCTTAATTTCATCTTAGACTCGGTTGCAATAATGCCCGATTTTGTCATTCTTTACTACAAATATGTTTTGTTCCTATTTTACAATTAGTTATGCATCCCCTATAACTTTCAACTTCTTAATCCCTTTCTTCTTTTCTTCTTCAATTCCTAGTAACAAAGCTTCATATTTTGTCATGTTATTAGTGTTGCTGAACTCTAACTTGAAAGCAGAAGGAATTTTCTTTCCTTATGGTGATATTAATACCACGCCCACTCCTAAACCAAAATTGGAACAACTCCCATCAAAATCCATGGTCCATAAGGATTGATTCTTTACATGCACCTGTTTAACTACATCATGTTCAGGAAGGATCACATAGTTACCACATTTGGATTCCTCATACAAAATATGAGATCTTGAGTCATCAGAGGGAAAGACAATTTACTTTATTTGGGTTAAGGTTGAAGGATAACCTTTTCTTTACCTATTGAGATATTGGATTGTGACCAATCCAACTTTATTTCCCCTCTAAGGTCTTTGCTGAAATCGCAACTTAACATCATGCCATAACTTGCATGGATGCCCGTAACTAAAATTGTTAGCTTGAGCCTTTTTGTGGGATGAGCTACTAGGGCTACTTGGGAATCCTTAATTTGACCTAATAAAGGAACTTTATTAGAGTCCATGGAATAAAAATGGACAAAATGTTTAGTGAGGGGCAAGTCCAATGATTTAGCTATGGAAGATGGCATGATGTTATCTGAAGCACCATAGTCAATAATGCAGTTACTAAAATTATGACCATGAATAAATAAGGACACATAGAAGGGTTGAAGTTTGGAAAGTGATTAAGCAATTTTAGTTAATATATCTCTTTGGGGTTGTGGTTCAACAAGTATAGGCTGACTTGGTGAGGTAGAGGAAGATGGTTGATCTGATTATTCATTTACCTACTTTTCAATTGTCTTCGGTAACTCATTTCCTTTGACATAATCAACAAGTATATCTAATTCCTTAGGATTTAACCTGAGATATTCAGACAAGGAAATTTGAATTTTAGAAGATTTAAAAAAATCAAGAATATCAGAAGAGGGATCAACATCGAACCTTTTCAAGATTGGAACTTTCCATGAATTTGGAATTTTGATCTTTAAAGTGTTCAGAGTTTGACTCATAGGTTCATTCACCTTGTTGATAGACGCTGGAGAAGGAACAACATGAGAATATTTGTATCCTCTTTGGTTTCTCATCAATATTAAACATGATGACTCCTCCAAAGTCACCAAAATGTTACCTCCCCTATCTGAATCTAATTCGTATTCGAGGTAATAACTTTTGGAGTCACCAGGTAATTTGGACTAGCCTCATCTTCATGGGCCTCCTCCACTGTTTCTTTTTAATTGTTCATATGAAAACATCTCACCATCTCTAGACAAGTGATGTCATCATGATCATCTATTAGATGGAATATTCACATATTAGCTCTGCCACCTGGGGGTCCTTCTATAGCTAACCTATGTTGAGAAGATGGTAATGTCAACTACCTTCCAGGGGTTCCAGTGGATTGATTTTGAAACCTTCGTGGGATGTCTTGATAAGGAGCACTGGTTCTAGGTAGTTGCTTCTTTGAGGTGATCATATCATTCAAAAGTCTCTAGACCACAGGGTTAGATGTAGACGATGCTTGTGAATGGGAAGTTTGAATCTCTTTTCTCCACTTCCCTACAATAATTAAGTCATCATCCAGCTCAATTGCTTGTGTCTGAGCTACACTCAAGTTTGTTGGTCTACTTCTTCAGAGATGGAATCCAAGGTCTAGGGGCATATAATTTACAAAGAAACATTGATGATTCTCTAGGGTGGGCCTCTTAGCTATAGGAATTTTATGTACAAGCTTATTGTATTTAGCTACATAATCTCGCATTGGCTCATGTATTTCTTTTTTCATTTGGGTCAATTGGGCCAACAACGAGTGCTCATCATCAACACTCTTAAATGTATTTTCAAAGGTTGTTTTCATATCAACCCAACCTGTTATACAAGCTACTGTGAGATGACTAAACCATTTTGTAATGCCTTCAAATAGGGTCTGCACAAATAACTTCACGATGACATCCTCATGCTGCATAGCCAGAATGCCACTTGCTACATTAAAGGTATTCAAATATTCATCAACCGAAACCTTTCCATCTTTGGTGAATCTTGGTAAAACATTTTTAGCACTCTTTGGTAAAGAATGATGTGCTAGTAGGTTTAGAGGTCCTACTGTAGCACCCCAAGGATTAGCAACCATCACATTTAAAATAGACGAAAGGTTAGTTTTCAAAGGGGTAGGTTTCCCTGAATGGACTAGGGTATTAAATGACGACGAGGCCAAGGATCTCTAAGTTGGATTAGGCTTATTTTTATATTTCCAAGGTATGGTCAAATCAAGGGAGACTATAAGACATTTAAGAGCTTCTAAGTCTTGATCTACCAAGCCCTATTTCACTTGGGACCTAGTGAAACATTTAAAATCTAGTATGTATAAAATGAAAGAAAAAGACTGAATTAGTTATTGGGTCAATCTTGATTCCTAAGGGGTTGAGGGGGGTTTCGTTCTATGTCTTACACTTCTCTTCTTCTCTACCTCTCAATTAGGAACCTAGAATTTGCTGCAATGTCTTCCTCTCTTTCAAGAACTAAGTTCACCCTTCTATAATTGTCAAGATTTCTTCTTAGGCACCAGGATACTGTATTCAAATCACTGATGATATCTTCTTGGGTTTCTTGAAAACCTAAATTTGGTTGTAGAACAAGGAAGAAATTTTCATGGCGTAAACCAAATTTTCTCCATAAATAGGCAACTAATATTTATTCAAAAATAAGATTTATCCTTCCCCAATAGAGTTGGCAAAAATCTGTTAGTTAAAATATTTATCCCCAACCTTAATTAAATATGATTAATTTAGGTGACTCTTTATAACCCAATTGGGAAGAAATCAATTAACTACAGCTGAGATTTGTCTTGATAATCATATCCCTCTACATACAGGTGCAAATCCCTCTATAATAATCTTGAATTAGCTTCTCAAAAACTGAATCAAGAAAAATGCATAAATAATACTTTTAACCCTAAAATATCAAAGGTTTAAGCATTCATACATAACCATGACACGAATCTCATTAATTCCACTTAAAGTGAAAGCGTGTAGACTGAGCCAACAGACTAATCCACATGACGCACAAAGAAAGTTCTATTGAAATATAACTTGAAATACTTACACAATCCAAAACAATACAGAATTACATCACAAAAAAAAATGAACCCCAACTAAAGTCACATCTATGTACTCAAAATGAACACATTCAAAGCTGTGATATATATTCAGATTTAATCACAAGATAAAAAAAAATATATTGTCAACTGTAAAATTCTTCAAGTATCTAAATAACTATGAAAAGCTTACTAATTTACTTCAAAACAAAATTTGACCGACCCTTATTGAGTCATAATAAGCTATATAAATAGCCCGATAGTATAACTGTTTCTAAGACAAGTTTTTAAAACTAACTCCTCCAAGGAGTGAAAAGTAAAATATAGTTCAACATGAACAATTAGAAACATAGAGAAGGAAATAACCATTAACAGTTATTTTTAAAGATCATCACTGAACATATTCAGGTCTAAGGTGGAGCAACAACTGATGAGGGCTTGTCCTGCTACTTCCTCCATTCCAAGTGCTCTGTTGAGAATTTTACTACTCTTTAGTGATTAGGAACCCCGATATGTGCAATTCTCTATTTCCACACCTTATTCTCTCTTTGAACTAGTGAAACTTTATCCTTATGCATCTTTAGGTGGTTGCGGAAAATATTTAGCATGTATTCTATTTCAGCCACCTGAGAGAATTCTTCAGTCATTACTATTTTGGTCTCTTTGATTGCATGAATCCTGTCGCTAAAGGTTTGGTTCATCTCTTCAGGCTTCTGCAATATTTTTCCATCTTCTTTGAACAATCAAACCTTAATGAATCCAAGATCATCATTCATCACACTAGCCAGGGATACAAGTTATTTCAATAGATTAGCATATTCTTCTATCCCCTATTTTATGATTGAACTCCTCCATCCTAGATTCTCTTGAGACACAAATAGGATTTAATCATCAAATCTTGCAACAAGTCTTTTAGAAAGAAACTTTGTTATTCCATATCTTTTAACCTCAGACATTTGAGCCATCACAGCGGTCCATTGAGTTTTCTCTTTGTCCCATTTAGCTACCTCTACATCCAAGCTATATCCCTTGTAGTAATGGCTTCTTCATAGGTCTGACTTAGATCATTAATGTATTTCATCCATGTATCAACTACTGAGTCTAACCAACTAACATAGGCTTCGACAATTGATCTATTCCGTTGAATTTGCTCTCTCATTTTTTGGTTATCTAGAGATTTAGGATCAAACATTAGTGAGGGTTGCGATGTGGACATGAGATTTGGATGGTAAATGGAATGAATGTATTCTTCCATCTGGGCAAGAGATAACTTCAATTCTCTTTTTTCCTTCTCATCCTTCCATGTCCTTGTGATTATTTTCTTTGTTAAAGACTCTATATGTTTAATGTTTGATGCCTGAGTAGCTACTCCAAGGTTTACCATTTCTATCTTAAAGTATTCCTTCATTTCTTCATAGTTATTTTCATTTTTTTGGAATGGCTATCTCTACATACCATCACCCACTTCAGGTATCTGTGTCGATAATTGCTTCAGTTCTGGGCATCTTAATCTTGGCTTCATTTCCCAAACATCTGCTCACCATATCATTATCCTGCAATGAGATAAGCACTATACTTCTTTTTCTGCTAGTGGAATCTTGGAGCTAATTTAGTGTGTCTATAGAAATCTTATTCTGGGGAGTCTATTGTAAACTCAAGTTGACTGACAATGTATAATTAAAAACATGCTCTTCTCTCGATTCTCCTCCTCCCACTTCACAATTTTCCAAGTTTAGAACATCCGGTGCCTGATCCTCCATAATTGTTAATTCTTCTCCAACAAAATCTAAGTATACAATCTCTTAGTTCACTAAAGCCTTCTTCAATATCCTACTTCTTGAATACATAGTTCTTATAGGGGTAAGAACTGTGGCTTCTAAGATATCCTCCTTCAGTGAAATTTTTCTAGAATCAGCTGCACCTGCAAGATCAATGTTGATAGGGATTTTAGGAGAAGTACTTTTGTTTTGGGGAAACAGGGCATCTTGGGGTTCTACACAAACTTCAGTTTTAGTAATCTTCAATTTCCCCAGTCTCTTTTCTTACAACCATCTCTTTGTTCTTTGTATCACATTAAATGTTCTATTCTTAATACTATCATCCTCATTTATATTCCAATCTATCTCTGGTATAGGTTCACCCTGTACTCTATTCCTGAATTCTGAGTCTAATACTTCTTCTTCTTCCTCTTCTTCAACTCCTTTAATATCAAGAGGAATTCTCATACTAACAATTTTCCTTAGTGTGAAGTGAGACCATAATATTTTATGCACTTCAAACTCATCTTCGTAGTCCTCCCAATATTCCTTCAGTTGAAAAATATTGGTAAAACCCTCTATCATTCCAAGGTAAGATTGTGTGAATTCTTTTCTATCAAATTTAGGAAGAGCAACATAAGTTTTGAATTTTATTTTTTTAACCTCTGTTTCCAAATTAAGGGTATCAATAATGTCCAAGATCTATAGGAAAGGTTATCCCTAAAAGCTTCTTCCCTTTCAAGTTTTTGTCAATGATAGCTAGTTGTCTCCATATCTCTGTAAGGACTAAGTTGTCCAATGCATACCTAGGTAATTTCAAGGGTTCACCCTTAAATCCTCTAACCCTTACATAAGTGAACCTAGGGAATTGTTTTAAAAAGTTTCTATAGGTATTAATTAACTGAACCGCATCATTAGATAATCTCTTATGCAACCTTCCTTGTAACTCAAAGACTAACCAGCTCAAGAACACATCATTTACCCTGGTTAAATTCTCAGAACATCACTGTAGCTGCAGGAGAAGGTAGTAATCATAAATCTTCATTCTTGGTGCCAAAGGCTAATGTGATAATCCAGGACATTGTCTAGAACAAGATAATAAATAGAAAATAAAGGAAGACATGTAAAAGTCTCACATTCCCATGAAATTTGCCAATCCTTCATTCAATCTTTCTGCGATGAGCTCAAACCAATCCAAAAACTTCTGTCCATTTGTCAATACCTGTATATAGAAAAACATTCAATCTTCCCAATGGAAATTATGCTAGTTTCCTTTTACTCTATTCAACAAAATCACTAAATCTCTAATCTCTGGAATAAAATGTTGACAGGTAAGGGGTTTTGGAAGCTGAGAACCACCTCTTTTTGTATCTAGAAGCCAACCCCTGGAAATCACACTCCTATACTCCTTCTTCTTTGAGAAAAATGAATAGGATGTGCCTATGGTCAATGCCACATATAGTTCTTTATCCAGAATCCCCATATCGAACATCACAGTCTCTCTATTTATTCTCACCATTATTTCACCAGAGTTAGTGTAGATACATTTTTCATCTCTTTCGTAATGATTCATAAACTCCATCACAATTTTTGGATAGGGAGTTATGGTAGGAATAGTTGCAGCTTCTATTAAACCACTCTGACTCATCTTATCTACAATCGAGCCCTCTTTAGGGTTTCTAAGCCTCTCTAGAATTTCTTGCATAGTTACACATAAAAGAGCTGTATCTCCCATCTCTGGAAGTGAGCTAATAAGACTAGAGGAAGGCTCTAACTTGGGTATGGACAATCTGTTATACTTCATTTTGATAACCATTAAAATTCCAGAATAACAAAATAAAGAAATATGAGTAGAAAATTAAGACTTAATATGCTTCAACAAATTGCTTAAACTAGCAAGATAAGAGTTTTAATGACACACTATAACTCATTAAAATTTTTAGTTTGGTGCACCACTGAAATTACCTCCTTCACTTTCATGCTTCACATAAATGAGAAAAATTAACACTGAATGAAACAGAAACACAATCTCTACTATTAAAGAAGAAGATTTGCTTGTATTTTTGGCATGCTTAAGCATTCAAAATCCCCACATAAATTAATGATGAAATAACATTGGGTCTGACATGCTATTAATTAACAATCATTTTGCACTATTTGAGCTCAAATATTAATGATTATCTTTCCCAAAAGAGAATTTTTAAAATTGGAAGTCTCTGGAATATTCTCCATCCGTACCCACTTACTTTATTAGAACACTTTTTAATTCCAACTCCAGATATGTAATTCACAGATTTTGAACTTTTAACTTTGAACTTGGAAGTTCAAAATTGAAAGTTCAAATTGAATAAAATGGGATTGAAGAAAGACTCACCAAGAGAGACATGATGACTTCATTACTTGATAAGACATACTTACTTTTGCTTGCACTCTTAAATTTGAACATTGAACATTGAACTTGGAAAGTTCAAAACATAAGTTCAATTTGGAAGAGACCGCCTAAAGGATGACTTAGCTAAAGTGAACCTGTGACAACATAAGATGCGCAAGAGGGAATTGAACATGGGATTTGAACTAAGACTTGGTTCAAACACAAGTTCAAATTGGGAGTTCAAATTAGAGGTTCAAAATGACAAAGACATTACTTAAGGGAAAGATGCACGAAATAATTTTTTTTACATCAACGAGAATTAGGTGTAAAATCAGTATAATGATTTCCTCATTAATTGGAATCAAAGTAAGCCCCTTTAAATTAATCTAAAAAACTAGAAGGTAGATCAAAAGAGCACATGAGAGGACAAGGAGGAATATCATCCAACAAGGCCCCATCATTTGTTAGGATAAATTATGAATTTTGGAGCTGTTGTAGCTCCACAACACACACCCCATTTTTTGGCTCTTTGGCCATAGGGACCCCATGCTTCTCCTTTTTTTTTGACCCCATGTCCTTTTGGATGTTTTCTAGGGGGGTCCTTTTGAAGAAAAGCTCAGTCCTTTTAGCCTTTCACACTTTTGGACTTGCGAAGTCTTGCTAGCTCCGAAAGTATGAATGCCCTAAAGTGTGGAAGGCCAAGCCCATAAAAATCTATTAGTATTTTGGCCGCCAAAACATCAAAAGATATGAGGGTCATGAATTTGTCGTTTCCTCCAAAAAACCAAAGTTTATGTGACATCACCTCATTTGGTGGTGGGATATAAAAGCGATGCCACCCATTTTTTCTTCACTTCTCATTTTTTTCTTCGCCTCCTCGAGCTCCTGCGATCCCATCTTTGGTGCATGATTCTTGTTAATTGTGCTCATCACCCTAGACCGTGTTGCTTCTTCCTGCACCCTGCCTTGTCTTCGGCCTCCTCACCCTCCTAGAAGATTGGTCTCTCAAACTTGTTGTTTGATTTAGGGTTTTTTCCTCGCTGTTTCATCCTTTTTGTTCTTTTTCTTATTTCTTTCCTTCCTTGCTTTTTTTCAAGTCTCCTTTCATGTTAGGTCGCTTAGGTCTTTAGCTCTAGGTCATCAAGTCTCTTCTCATCATGTTTTTTTTTTTAATGTTTTTCATTTTTTTGTGTCATGTTAGTCGCGGGACTTTCAGCCTCTGAAGGTTGAAAGTCATCTCATAGAACTAGATCAGAAGAAGAGAGAATAGGCTAAGTCTAGAATGCCCATCAATGCTTTGGCATTTCACAGTTTTGGCACTTCACAGACTACCCCATCACTGAAGGCCGAAACACCGAAGACAAGATCAACCTTCACACTTTCAGAGTTTTACGTCTTTGCACTCAAAAATATCATACACCTCTACAAGTCTGAACCTCCACCTTTTTACCTCATCCATTTTCCATCCTTTTACACTTTTTCACTCTTAGAATTTTTCACACCTTCATAGTTCGAAGTGCTGAAAAACATCACCCAAACCTCAATTAAGCCTCCATTTTGCAATCTGATCTTGTCATTGGTGTCCGCAAGGCTGAGTGGCCAATAATGCCATAAACTAGATTCTAGATAATTCTGAGCCACTGCTACTAATATTTAGGGTTTTAGTTTCTATTGTGTGCTTTCCTTTACTAGTTATTTTTCAATAAAATCCTGATGTTTACATGTTTTCTTGTAGTTATGTCAAAAAGGATCGCTGGATCTCCAATGAACTACCTATGCAAAGGGTACCACACACCTTCAAAATTTAGAAACCACCATAATGAGGTTACCGACACTGACATAAAAAATTTCAATTGGAATGAGTTCCTAGTGAAATGTCCCAAAGCCAATGTGAGGTCATCTGACTGCACTTCCCCAGTACTATCAAGCCTCATGAACGCGGCCATAGACCCAGTTTTAGTTTTATCCTTAGACCTAATCATGACCCTAGAACACCACTATGTACCATATGAGAGGGTGGTGACAAATATAGCCAGAGATATTGTCTTGGACCTCTATCCAAATAACATCGAGGATGTCTTCCACCTTCCAAAGGGCATAGATAGATATTATGACTTCTCGATCAACAAGGGCTTGGATTGGTTCAAGAACAACACCTTGGAAGTAAATGACACAATGAACAACAAATACCTGATCCAATCCCTCCCAAAGAGTAAGATTGATATGATAGACATGAGGACAGGATACCTGAAGGATGATATCCAGCCAACCATCACCATGCTCAGTAGATTGTATGGGTTTCCCCAATCCATCAAACTTGAAAATTAGATGATCCTACTAATTGAGAAGATCAGGGGGAGAAGGGATAGGTTCGATTGAGCCAACATCATGAGTGATAACCTAGATGGGAAATTAATTTTAGTTAATCACAATCCAAAATTCTACATGACACCATACATGGTGTATTTGTTAGCAGCTAGGGCAGAGTACTTAGGGTTTGTAAAATAGGGATCCTTTAGGAAACCAAATGAATGAACCTTCAAAATATATCCCTAATTGGTAAGGAAAGCCAAGATGGATGGAAGTAGCCCAGACTATAGTATTGTTAATGATGCATTCATCTTTGCAATCATCTGATTGATTGAGGGTGATAATGCAAAGAGACTATCAAAAGAGGTAGCCACTAAGGCAAGGGCAATAGGGTCCTTATACATCTAGTTTAGAACCTTCACCCTATATTAGAGTGCACCCTTGCCCCAAATAATCTTCCTAGATACCCTTCCAATTGGGTAAATATCATAGAGATGGCCAGACAGCTCGGTGATGCTTATGAACATATTAAACACAATAAATAATTACTGGGACTTTCCCATTGCAAATAGCCCATACACTCTACAAGATATGAAGGTGTGCATGTCTTTTGCATTTGAATGGGATGAATGCCCATTACAGTCCCTTAAAGATTGGGTCAGGCCAATATTTGATCCCATTGGTACCTACATCGACATCATGGGTAGGCACTACATTCATGAGCCTCACCTAGAGGATGATTGGATGAACTGTGTGGACGATTATGAAGTCAGGATTCAAGATTATTGCAGAATGTCCCTGGATTTGGCATAAGTTTCCCTAGACATGAGCATTCCACCCAAGATATAGGAAAAGGAAATAGATTATGTACTTGAACCACTATATAATAAAGATAAGGTATATACAATACCTATCTTAAATGTCAAGGTGGACAAAGATGAAAATAATAACATTAAATTCAAGGCTAGACACGAGGTTAAGGCTATCAAAAATTGGATTAAAAGGCCCTTCAAAATGGACCCTATGCTGATGAAACCATAGTTGAACCCACCAAGCTAAGTGGATAAGGTACAAGGAGAAAGGATAGTAGTGCCTCAGTTCAAGAAGTCAGCCCCATAGAAATCTGGAACAATGTATGGGCATGAACTCCCAGTGCTGTACAACCCCAATCCTAAGAAAAAACTATAGAAGACAAGGATGATTGGTAGCATATACCCACCTTTGGATAAAGCACTTGAGTGACTCAAGAAGAGATCCCCACTACCAGTCAATCTCTTGATGTAGAGGCTACATAACCTAAGGGTACCTTGAGGGAGAGAAAGAAAGTGTATAAGAGGAAGAGAGCCTCCGCATCCCCATAGTTAGAAACTCTGCTAGAAGAACTAAAAGAGGAAGAAGGTGAAGGGGAGGATGTACCTTTAGTGAAGAGGAAAAGGTTAAGGAATTATACCTCAAAGAAGAAAGCTCAGGAAAAGGACATCCATATTCATGGGGAAGAAGAGGCACATGAAGAACGATGAAGCCCCCAGGATTCCCTTGGTCCCGATGAATTCCTTATGTCTAACTTACAAAATATCATAGGGCTTGAGGATCAAGGGATGGATTCATTTGATCATTCAATGGAAGTTAATGTGGAAGGACATGCACCATTAATCCCTTAGCTAATTCTTACTCCACCTCCATCTTATTTTACTAATCCCACAGTAAACATACCACTTGAGGAATTAGATACAAGCAAGGAAGGGGAAACTGAGACACTTTCATCTAGCTTAGATTCTGCATCCACATACAAAGAGGTAGGAGCACAAGCTATTCTAGGGTCCTCCAATACCCAAACCTCACAAACAACCTAGGAAGAATTGCTCAAGGATACACAAGGAGATAAGGATGCAATGAAAGACTTAGATTCAACTCATACTCAGGCTCCCACTCCACCTTCATTTCTAACTCAAGCCCCCACTCCTCTGCCTTCATTTCCTACTCCCACTCCTCCACCTTTATTTCCATCTTAAGCTCCCACTCCTCCACCTTCGTTTCCAACTCAGGATCCCACTCCTCCGCCTTCATTTCCTACTCCTACTCCACCTTCATTTCTTACTCCTAATCCTCTGCCTTTTGTTCCCATATCCTCTTCCATCCCAACTTCCCAAATACCTTTATTCATAGGGAGAAAACCATCTTTCCAAACAAAGAAAAAGCCGGTAACAAGTCTTCAGGTTGAAATAATGACAAGTCTTTTGAAATATGTAGAGAAACCCCAAGATGAAAAAGGACCCAGAAGGGAAGAGAGAACTTCACCAGGACAAACAGAAGAACATGTACAAGATGCCACTTTGGGAGAGAAGGATGAATTAACAAAAGAAGAGGTATGGGAAGAAGAGAACTCATAAATTCAAGAGATATTAGAAAAAGTGGATGGAAGTCCAAAGTACAGGAGGGACAACCTTAGTATTTCACATTCCTCCTTACGAGCCCATTACTGCCTTTACTAAACAAACATGGTTTACTAAAGAGATAAAACCTAGGAAGAGATTTTATATATAAGAAGAAGAGGACACATACATGTCCTTCCTAGGTCAATCCTTCCACCAAGCAAAGTCTATTAGATTAGGTGAAAAACTAATCTACCAAGAACACCTGCATGCATAACCCTGTCACATGGAAGAGGCAAAAGAACAGAAACAAAAGAAAACTATGGAGGCCAAAAGATAAAAGGCATCATGTTCACATACAAAAGAATAATCTATTATGAACAATATCTCCGTTATGAAATAAAAAGAGGTGATTCATTACAAAGGAATCACAAAACCCTAAAAGGGAAACCCTAAGGTTAGCTTAAGCAACTAGAGTGAATAGGTGAGTTAGTAATTAGATCAAAATGATTTAATTAATAACCCAAAAATTCTATTACTCTAACACCCCCCTTAAGATAAGCTTAGGGAGAAGCCAAAACCTAGGAGACTACTGCAGAAAGCAAGAAAGATGGGTCCCGACAACAAAGGCTTGATCAGATACCCAAGTATAAGAAATCTCTATAAAGTAGGGAAATAGAGAAAACCCAGTGGGAAAAACACTACCCCAAAAAGAGATAAACTAGATGAAGGAAACAAAACCTTCAATCTGGGAAAAATGTCCCAAAGAAAGGAACAAGAAAGAGCATGTATAGCATCTCCAAAGCATGAAACTGCAAACACTATCAGAAGTAACTGTTGGAACCCCCACTAAAATAGTGCATGACCAGGTAGAGAAGACAAAGTCTGAAGAGTTGATCAATCAAAGAGGTGACCTCCAAAAGTAGGAATGAATGAGTGTCTATATAGTAGATGATCCATCTCACCAAAATGCATAGGTGCCTAGCCACTGCATTCGCCTAGTACATAGGAACAAAAACTAAATATGTAGATCACTCAACCGTACCAAGGAAGCAATAGAGCCAATAGGTGAACGCCCCCATAATGCTGAACAGGGAGAGGTGTGACAGGAACACTGAAATGCAATGCCAAAAACAAATACAAGAAGAAAAATCAGGAACACCCAGTGCAGAAGAAGGTACAAGCACAGGATAAAGGGTGGTGTTGAAGCAGAAGAAATGATCTTCTAGACACACAACATGGGGCAAATGTCATGGAAGGTACACTTACTTGACAAAGGTGGATGAGCACATAAGGAAAAAACATCATAACCCCCCATGACACTTTATAACTAAGTGCGAGTACAAACAAACACAAGGTGTACAAGATCCTAGATATGCAAAATCTGACACTTTATCTTAGTGCATTTATAGAAAAAGGAATGCTACCTAAGAGAAGTATACAATGCTCAGAAATTCAGAAAGAAGAGTGAGCCAGAAGAATAGAGGAAGAGATCCCAGGAACTGTAAAACCCAAGTAATCTACCAGAGTGTGAAAGTGAAAAACTTAGAGGATAAATAACTTGGAGCAGAATTTGGAGAAAAGACCCCTTCCACTGAAAAACTCACTGAACCAGCTTTCTGATGATATCTGGTTTGCCAAAAAATGAGTCTGGATGAGAAAGATATAGCTCCCGGAAGGTTAAAAAAAAACATCAAACTTTGACATCAAAAAACACTGTCAAAATGGCAGAACCCAAAACCCCAACCTCCATCATCAAAAAGAGCTTGAAAATATCTTTTTGATGATATAAAAAAGTTGAAAAAAGGCCTCCGTTTTCTCTAGATAGAGCAAAAAACACCATCAGAGGGTCAAAAGAGCTCCAAATTTTTTTTTAAAGCTCCTGGGGCTTAAAAAATCTGAGCCCCTAGGTGTATGGCACGCAGGGGGCTGAAGGGTAGAGCCCTTGGTCACCCATGTGACCGCACTGGGCAAAGAGAAGCCTGTGGGGCTAAAAGCCCGCTGGGCGGCGCACAGGGTGGTGGAGTCGGGCGACGGAGGAGACTAGGGCGGTAGAGTAAGGCGGTGGAGGAGACCAGGGTGACAGAGCTAGGCGGTGGAGGGTCGGTGGCAGAACCGGGCGGTGCAGGACTGACGGTGGTGCTAGGGCCGGTGAGGGCTAGGTGGTGGTGCAGGCCACATTGGAGCGGCGGTGGTGGTGCCTTTCCATTAACACTGGCAGCGGTTTTTTTAAAACTGAAAAACCTAAAAAAATTTAATTTTTTTAAAATTTTTTTCTCAGTTTTCATGCCTGTACGGCCCTGGAAATCAAATTTTTTTCCTTCAGAGCCACGTTGTCCAAAATGGATAAGTTTTATATTGATTCTAGGGTTTTTGGGTGCTCTGAGCTCAATGGAGATGTCTGTTTGAGCCCAAAGTGACCAAAAACAAAGCCCACCTCTAAATCCACATAAAAAAACTTTGAAAACTTGAAAACCTCCTACTTCTGAAACACTTCAACAAAACACAAACAGAGAGCCGTAGGATGGCTCTGATACCATGATAGATTAGGTAAAAAACTAATCTACCAAGAACACCTACATGCATAACCCTGTCACATGGAAGAAGCAAAAGAACAGAAACTGAAGAAAACTATGGAGGCCAAAAGATAAAAGGCATCATGTTCACATACAAAAGAATAATCTATTATGAACAATATCTCTGTTATGAAATACAAAGAGGCGATTCCTTAAAAAGGAATCACAAAACCCTAAAAGAGAAACCCTAAGGTTAGCTTAAGCAACTAGAGTGAATAGGTGAGTTAGTAATTATATCAAAATGATTTAATTAATAACCCAAAAAGTCTATTACTCTAACAGAGTCTAGTGTGCCCGCAAGGAAAATGTCCTATGTCACTCAGAATAACAAGGGCCACTAGAAAGCACAACTGGTAGTTCCTAAAATTGGTGCCCTCCAAGAAAAAATAACCCTAGATGATTAAAATTTTGATGAGGTTGATTTAGGGGATCCTACAAGAGAAGGAAGAAAAACATTGGCGTCTCTAGGCCTAAATCATTCTCTACGCTTCATGGACAAGGATGAAGAAAAGATAAAATTAATGATTGAGCATAATGAGGCATTAAAAAAATTAATTTTTAAAGTGGCGGGTCTCATTGAACCAAGTTGTCCAGAAGCCTCATTATAGGCTATCTTGGAGAAGAAGGCTACCCCAGAATTGCTAGAAGGGATAACACATTCTTTTGTACAGACATGTACGGACTTGAAGGTAGGTTTTGAGCAGTTGGGAGAAAGATTAATCAGAGCTATTTTGAGGACTTTTAGGACCATTCTCAAGGAGGCTACCAAGTTAGTGGATATGATGGAAGATGAACAAGGATGAAAAAAAGTGTTCAAGGACCTGAACATAATAAGGAATTAGCGCTTCCACATTCTGGTAAAATTATATGAGGGGGCAAAATTGAATAATTTTGGGACACAGACTAAGAGCATAACAAAAACAATAAAGGTTTATGAAAAGTGCAAGAACAAAATTCGGTGGAGACTAGGGGGAGTTATGATATGGGTGGAGTAAATAGAAGATTTATTCATAGGTATAGATTTTGAGTTATACAAGGATAGTGAGAAACAAGTCTTATCCCTGGTAAAGAGCATTATACTATAGTTCAAGGGGATTATGGAAGGGGTCAATACAAAGGAGGATCTCTATCAACTCTTTAGATTCAGGGAAGAGATGCAGAGAATGTATGAGCATGAAGAAGAGATCAAATTATTTGCTTCTGATTTGACTACCTTTAGGGAAAAAAAAGAGCAACACCTTAGTAATGTGAAAGAGGTAGATTATGATGAAGTGCAAGAAATAGTACAAAGGCTTGGGGATGATTGTCTAGATATCCTCCTAGACGGACTATCCATTTTGGGGACTTAATCAAATTTTGCAGTAAGAAGTTTTGACATAGCCATTTTTTAAGCCTCAAAATTTTGGCCTTTCGGTCTTTGAAAGTCTGAAATTTTGGGGAGCCCATGAAGAGTTCACCCACACTTTGTTTTTTTCAGCCTCTTGATTTTTCAGAGCAAAGGTCAAGGTTTGAATTTCTGGTCTATTCAAGTGTGAAGAAGATTTTTACATGTAGAAGAAGTCTCAGATCAGATTTCTTGTGGACTAGGGTTCATTTTGGTTTAACTAGAAGCTATTCATAAGTTTCCCACACAAAGAGAAGTCAAGGTGAAGAATTTAACGAAGAAATCAAAGATTAAAAAGATGACTCTAGTTATAAATGATGGAGCTCCAGTTCAATTCTCTTTTTTTTAAAGCGAGTTTGACCCTAATTTTTTGGGGTAAAATGAATGTAAATGGATCAAGGATACATGCAATATTGTTAATAGTTAGTTTAGTAGTAGTTTAGCCTCAATAAGATTTAGTTTCATATTTATTTATTTGTTTTAGAGTAGTTGAAACACTAGTTTTAGGGTTCAGAGTTTTGTAAATCAGAGCATTATATATTGCATCAGAATAATGTAAAATGGTCAGATCTTTTATGCAATAAATATATATAATTGGTACTTCATTCACCGTGTGATATTGTCTACTGTCTATGGGAAATTGATGAATTTTTGTTTACTTGTTCATTTCTTTTAAAGAGCCTATTACATTTGGATCTACAATTGATTAGATTAGAGTTTGTTGTTGTTCATCGATCTTGCTATGACAAATGATTGGGAAAGATAATTATATTGTTTCAATGATAAATCTGTCTCGTGTGTGTGCGCATACTTGTGGCTTCACGATTTGATAGATTTTTAAATCTTGCATCTTGATAAAATTTTATCCAAACTATTGTATCTATTAGGTATAGATTTTTGACACGGTCTGATTCATATTCTGTGGGTTTCCATCTTTCTATTATTAGATTTACAAGAAAGGTTTAGCAATGGTTTATGCCCATTAAGATCTCATTTTAGTAAATTTGCTTAATTCTTGTTACCAAAATCTTTTGATCTTTTGGCAATTTGGATAGAGTAGATAATAATTGTAGGGATAAGCATAGATTTTGCATCATTAGTGAATTACATGCATTGATAAATTAAAAAATATAGAAAGGGTACTAAATCTATTTTTCAGCTTGAAGTCTTGAAAGTACTAGCAAAGGCCTCCTCGTGAACATTCACATTTATCTTCAACTGAGATTACCAAGTAGTTGTACCACGACCACAAAGAACCTTGGGAATAACTTTGTTATTCTTTCAAGAGAGGAAATCAGATCTCAAATTCCTAAACACTGACTTGTGTAAAAACAACGTTCAATAGAAGTAGTTCTAGAAGGAGGGCCCAAGACATAAAGATGGATAACATCAGATATTTCTCACCAGAATGGTTCGAGTGAGTTCTTATATCATCTCCAAAGAGAGGCAAGTTCCTTGAACTCCCCCATCATTGCAGAGCTTACAATGACAAAGGAAAGTTGAGGGGAAATCCATCTCATAACCACACCAAGCCACAAAATCCACTTGGACAATAATTACACATTGTTGCCTTGACTATCACCACAACTATAAACCAAAATCAGAACTTATGACAGACTCATCCAATGACCTTCTTCACTAACACACAAATCTCACCACTAAACTTTATTGGACAACTTCATGAATTACCCAAGAATCCTGAGAAGTTTTGCATTTGTTTCATGCACAGGGAATCACAGACAACTGAAGAACACATCCATGCATTTAAAGAGATTTTCAATCACAAAGATATTTCTCACCAAGATGTTGTCTATCACCTATTCCCATACACTCTAGGGGAGTTTGCATATAACTGGTACCTAAACTTACCACACGGGTCTATCTCTGCATGGCCAAAGTTTGAAACTAAATTTATAAACCAATTCAAGTTGTATGTAGATCTAGCTAAAACACATCACCAATTCATAACATTGAGGAAAGACTCCAAGGATCCCATTGCTATTTTTAATCATCATTTCCATGAGATGCATAAAAAATTGGAATCTCCTTACACTATACCAAAGGCAACCATTATACAAGTTTACCTTAAAGCCCTAGACCTCTTCACTTCAATTTTTCTAAGGATACTTCTCCTCGCAAATAGGGACATGATGGAAAAGGTGTACAACAAAGCCATAATATTTATGCAACAAATGGATTCAATAGAAGGGAACTTCGGTACCATGCCTACCATGGGTAACATCATTGCTCCACATAAATTTCAGCGATCAATCAAGATTTGGCCACCCACACACCTTCGTTGAATCTAATTCTGGCACAATCACTCGCTGCTCCACCACCATCCATCACTTACCTGGGTTTTGAGGTCCATAAGACAAATTTATTCAAGCAACAGATTGTGCCTCCAACTGAACCTGATAATCACCTAGCCTTTGAGTTGGATGCTATGAAGAAAACCCTATCTAGAATCACTCATGAGCTCACTAGGATGAAGTTTAATCCTTCTCAAAAATCAAGTGGGTATTAACGAACACCTAATGCTCCAAATACCTATCCTTAGAATCAAAATCAAAGTTTCAATACCTATAAAAATAAAAACAATTTGCATGATAACTAATTCTGGCAACAAAGGCCTAATAGACCTTGGAACACTTGACCCAACAATGACAACATACCCACGAATAAAACTAATACCTATATGATCACTGATGTGAATTTTGTCTGGGCTCCAAATCTACACCAAGATAATGACAGATGCGGAAGCAACACCTATAATCAACATCCTCAAAGTTTTGAGGAACCTTCTATTCAGTTTAATGCCATGATGTTTGACTCTTACGAACCTCAAAATGGGGGAAGTTATGACACCTACAATGAAGAGGAGGAGTTTATATTCCCATTACAAAAGGAAAGAGAACCCGAGTACTCCAAGGTTCATGCATTCTAGAATGACCACCAGAGCCTTTAGAATTAGAGGAGCCAAAAGGAACATTTAACTAATGGTATTCCCCCAAGAAAACAACCAACTCCACTAGACCCACGAGCTAGAAGAAATACTACAACCCCAAAGGGTCCTAACACCCCTGCATCATCCCAACTAAACATGTTCACTGGTTATAGAAACTTAGCTTGGTTAGCTAAAAAATATAGTGCAGTGGAGGAATTGAAGAAAATAAAGGCAAACATCTCCATGTTTGACATGCTACAAGGCTACCCCTCTTAGAGGGAAGCACTCTTAAAATCTCTAGACCAGTCAAGACAATTTACTCTAGCCAGAAACATGAGGGAACCCACATCTATTATCAATACTTTAGAAGCATTCCCTGAAATGTTCAAAGAGAAGATAAAAGTACCACCTTTCCTGCTCAGTCTACATAGTTTTGGGAAAAAATGTACAATTGACTCATTGATTTGGGAGCTTCATGCAACGTCATGCTCTTGTCTATTTTCCAAAAGCTAGGAATGACCCCCTTGATGAAAAAGAAGGTAGTAATAGAATTGGACAAGATAGAGGTCAAAGTGATTAGCATACTAAAATATGTGCACATCCAATCAGTTTCTGATGCAAAAATACAAGATTACATCAATGTACACATCGTAGACATTTTGGATACTTATGGGATGATACTAAGTCGATAATGGACAAGATGTATAAGAGGATGGTTGTGCACTAATTTCACCTAGCTATGGCTACCATGGAAGGGATTAAATAATTAGATCAAGATTTATGTTGAACCCAAATTGAAGAAAATTATTACATATTACAATGCCCCAAATGAAGTCTTGTTCACTAAAACTGATCTAGGAACCTATCGAATGGATAATATCCTCAAGTTCCAAATCAAAGAAATTGAAAAATTAGATCACAGCCCCGTACAGGGTCTGCAAGAGTTCCACATTGGCAATGACATATTTCAAAGTTTCATCAACAATATGATGACAAGCCTGAGGCATCTAGGTCAAGAAAAAGATCCCAACATCTTATTATTACAAGGATATTGTCGATTACATCAAGAAAGTCACTCATAATTCACATGTGCAAGTTGTCAAGATGCACTATCATAAGTGCTGGCTCGAATTACCTTACCAATTGAATCAGGAAAGGGCCAGGTTCTAGAAGAAAAGAACCCCATGATAATAAACATGGATGATGCTATGCCAAGTACAAATAACCCACCAGATTGTGTCACCTAAATGGGAAGTTGGAATGAAGGATTAGACTCTGAAAGTAGGAGCCCTACTCCTAGTATATGCAGTGACTAGAGCACTTCAGATGAAAATGCCTTCCCATCCTATAGGAAACCACATAAAAATCTAGGAAATGGAAATGCCGAATCTTCATATACTTTGGACACTCACAGGAAAGGAAAAGAGGGAGTGATCTCCTCAAATAGTGAGGGGAGGAAAGTATTGAATCCCAAAACAATAGAAGCCCTAGGCTAGTTTTGACCCAAGTCAACCTCAACCAAACAATATCAAATATGGAAGTTACGTTTCAATGGGTCCAAGTGTAAATGAGGGGTTGGCATTGGAATCAAACTAGTTAACCTGAGAGGTAAGTACTTCTATGCTTCTTATAGGTTATAGTTTTTGTGTACTAGCAACATCACACAATACGAAGTGCTGGTCCGTTGAATCCTCCTGGCACATGAAAATGGAATAAAAGATTTGACAGTGGAAAGTGACTCACAACTGATCATCAAGAAAATATGCATTCAATATTATTGTAATGACAAAAGACTACTAACCTACCGAAATAGGGCACAGGACTTGATCAAGGACTTTGAAGCATTCAATATCAAGTCTATTCTAAGAAGGGAGAATGTCATAGCCGATGCTCTAGTTGCATCCTCTAGTTTTTTACACCCAATGGAGAAGTCCAAACTGAATAAGTTCTAGATAGAACTTGTTGTGGACCCTGCTATCCTAGATAATATTAAAAAATTTCAAGTCTTTCAAGATGACCAATACATCCTTGAGTTTATCATGTGCTCGGATGTTTTTGAAAAACAAATTATAGATGAAGAAAAAGAAGAACCTGAGGAAAAAGCCAATCTATAAATTCCCAATGATTAGGGAATCATAAACCTAAGAACTAATTCCATACCCAAGGGGATGGTGGAACTAGAAATAATTTTTGACAATGATGGGAATCCCATAAAGAGACAACTAGATGTGACAATCAAAGGCAAGGAATATGAAACGTAAAACCTTGGGACCGAGGACGAGCTAAGAGAATTCCACATCAGGAAAGTAGGCATTGAGGATGAGAAAATAAGGATGGTTTAGCTCCTCATTGAATATCAGAATGTTATAGCATGGAGCTATGAGGAATTGAAAAGCTACGACACCTCGGTCATAGTCCACAATAACCCCCTAAAACTATACTCTAAACATTTCCGATAATGTCAAAGGCCGGTGAACACAAAAATTGAGCCATTAATATAGAAAGAAGTCCAAAAACTGCTAGACACCACATTATCTTTCAAATATGACATTCTACTTGGGTCACAAACTTGGTACTCATGAGGAAAAAGACTGGCAAGATTCGGTTATGTGGGGATTTATGAAACCTGAACAAAGCTTCCCAAAAGGAAAACTATCCATCACCATCTCTTGACAAGGTGTTTCAAGTTGTAAATGGGTCCCAAATGACATCCTTCCTAGATAGCTACTCTGGCTACAATTAGGTGATGGTACAAGAGGAGGATAGGTTGAAAAAAATTCACCATGAAATGTGGAACCTTTGCTTATCGACGGATGAAATTTGGTTTAATTAATGCCATAGCTACTTTCCAAAGGGTGATGGATACTGCTTTCAAAGGTTTAGTGGGAAAATGCATCATTATTTATATGGATGACCTCATAGTGTTCTCCAAACAACAGACATATCACATAAGTGACCTAAGGAGGGTACTTCAAAGGTGTAGGAGGTATGAGATCTCCCTTAATAAAAAAAAGTGTGTTTGGGGTCACTGAAGGAAAACCGCTCAGGCACATAATCTCTTAAGCTAGGATAGTGATAGATCCCAAATGAGTGCAAGACATTCTCAAATTAACACCACCCCACAACTAGAAAGAATTGAAATATTTCTTTGAAAAGATAATTTTTTTAAGAAATTTCATCGACGAATTTGCCAAAATAGTAAAGCTACTAATCGATATGCTAAAAAAGGATGCCAAAATTGAGTGGGCCACCCTAGTGAAGAAGTCATTTGAATTGATAAAAATCACAATTTCCACGACCCCTATCCTTGTCATCCTAGATTATACCTTACCCTTTAAAGTGTATTATTTTGCTTCTGAACATTCATGTGTAGGAATTGTCACACAAAAGAAGGATGGAGAAAGTGAGAGGCAGATAGATTTTATAAGTTTCCCCCTTAAGAATGCTGAGGTTAGATAACCAAATCTAAAAAAATAGTATTTCACCATGGTCAATAAAGAAGTTTTGATACTATATTCTAAGGAGAAAAGTGTTCAAAATAGTCCCAGACACCGTAGTGAAATCCTTGCTAATGCAGAATGAATTGGGCAAACAAAGGGAGAAGTGGATGACTATCCTATAAGAGTTTGACCTTGAAATTTAGCCAATGAAACTGGTGAGAGGCCAAGGCCTCACAAAACTTATCTTTGAAGTAGAAGAAGGTTTGGTATGCAAGACCTACACCGATCAGGGGTGATTTCAAGTATATGGTATCAAGACATAGTCTACTACTTGTTGCAGAACTATTGTCCAAAAGGGATGAATGGATCTCAAAGAAGAGCCCTAAAACTTAAGAGTAAATCTTACATGGTGAAAAATGGTTAGCTATAAAAACACAACTATGATGGTTTGTACCTGAGATGTCTGGACAGGCTTGAAGTGAAACAAGTCCTATTTTATTTCCATGACAAATATGGAATGGGCCATGGGTCTGCTAAAGCTATTGCTCACCAAATATTAAGAGTAGGATACTATTATCTAACAATATTCATAGACACCAACAAACATGTGAGGTCATGCCATGCCTGCCAGACTAGCGCAACCCGAGAGAAGAACCCGACAATACCCTTGAAACTAGTGTATGAGGTACGTCTATTTGACCAATGGGGCTTCAATTTTTTTGGAATGATTACCCACCCTCTTCTATAGGTCACAATTTCATCTTGATAGAAACCGATTACTGCACACGCTAGATAGAGGTGCAGGCACTAAAAAATTATACTACTGAAGTGGTAACCAAATTCTTGGAGGAGAACATCATGACCAGGTTTGGGATGCCATTTTATGTGGTATATGAAAATGCCCCCTCTTTCTCCTCTGCTATGCTCATGCAATGGGATTTTTAAGTCAGGTAATTCTAAAGTTCTCTTATAACTATTACCCACAAGGAAATGGTGTAGAAGAATATAAAAAACAAGAACCTAACAACAATGATCAAACACCTCCTGGATGACAACCCCAGGGATTGGAACACGCAACTGAAATATTCTTTGTGGACTGATTGAGTAAGGATTAAAAATGCCTTGGGGACATCCCCCTACTAACTAGTCTATGGCCTATAATATTTTTTCCCTATGAACCTTAAAATACCAATCTTGAGATTTATGGACTAGTATGTCAAAGGTGAAGACTGGGTGTAGGTTCGACTCATGAACCTCCTCAACTTGGAAGAGAAAATGACTATAGCCTTGGAACATGTGTGAAAGCATCAAGCTGTCATCAAGAGGTGGTTCGATAAAAGAGCCACTATTAAATATTTTAGGATCTTTGACCTTATCCTCATGTGGGATAAGGAAAAAGAAAAGTTAGGAAGCCACAACAAATTTTAGAAACTGTGGACGGGTCCCAATCAGATATCTAAAGTCTTGGGAGACAACACCTTCAAGATCAGTTCTTTAGACAGGGAGTTGGTCCCATTTCCAGTCAATTAGAAACTCCTCAAACATTATTTTGGGTCCTAGAAGAGGATTTCCTTTTCATCCCGTGTATTATAGTTTTTTGTTCCTTTTCTTTTCTTTTATTTTCTTTTCTTTCTTTCTTTTCTTTTCTTTCCTTCTTTTCTTTCCTTTTTCCTTCTTTGTTTCCACCTTTCTCATTTTTTTGTCAGGGTTTGTTGTTTTCTTGCCTTGGGCCAGTCTATTTTGGGTCCATCCAAAATGGTCCTTAAAAAGGGGAGCATAGGTATTTCTTAGTCAAAATCTCCAAAGAAATGTATAATGCAAGGATCATTCCCAAAGGTCAAAAGTGGTGGTATCTTCCATCGATAATCAAGGAGACATCCTACAGTAGTCATACTAATCACAAGATACAGTAAAGTAACACCTGAGATCATTGGTTATTGGGTAGTTTTCATCTGTAATTAGCACTAGCACATTGATTTGAGTACCCATCAATCCCATAACCCTTTTCTATCGACACAAGAGAGTAAAAAAAAGAGGAGAGAGAAGCAAGAGGGAAAAGATAGAGAAACTGACGAATCATTCAAATGATGGTACCACAAATGATGATCAGGATTTTAAACCTAAGTAACACAGTCTAGGAGCTACTTAGATTTCTCAAAGGAATATAAAAGATATTCAAAGGGCAACCCACTCAAAGTCACGACTAGCCCAGGCTGGGCACCAGTCAAAAGAGAATAACTGTTTCCAAAAAAAAGTCCTCCGCATACCTCAAACTCCAAATACTATCGCAAGATAGTGAAGGGTAATTCTAGTAACCTCTACTGAGGCTATGGATGCAAAGCCGACAATAGAGCAAGGTTAGATTGGGACTCAAGGATAAATATTTTGGGGCTATGGATGCAGAGCTCTTTCTGGGAAGCCCTTGTCAACATCGTGAACACTGGGGATAACTGACAATCATCTGATTCATCTCTTTCAAAGGTTAAGAAATGAATGCACAATGTGCACACACTAGAATATGCAGCCGAAGACTTCAATCTTGGAATTCAATGAAATAATGTTTCTGTAGATGGATCTTTATGTTTGGCTCGTTGCAAAGTTAATTTACAAAAGGATTTTGCTGATAAAGAAATGCCTTTGTCATTCATCCCTTTTTTTAGGGCTATTTATTGTGTCTCCAAAATACACACCTCATTTTTTTGGATCTTTGGCCATGGGGACCCCCTGCTTCTCATTTTGTTTTGACCCCGTATCCTTTTGGATGTTTTCTAGGGGGTCCTTTTGAAGAAAAGATAAGTCCTTTTGGCCTTTCATACTTTTGGACCTTCAGACTTGCGGGGTCTCTCTACCTCTGATATGAGGGTCATGACTTTTGCATTGCAGCCTCCAAAATACTAAATTCTACGTGATGTCATCTCATTTGGTTATGGGATATAAAAGAAATGCTGCCCATTTTTTCTTCACTTATCAATTTTTTCTCCACCTCCTCGAGCTCCTACGATCCCTTCTTTAGTGATTTCTTCTTATTCATTGTGCTCCTCACCCTGGACCATTTTTCTCCTTCCCATGTCGTGCCTTGTCTTCCACCTCCTTTCCCTCCTAGCAGGTTGGTCTCTCAGACTCATTGTTATGTTTAGGTTTTTTCCTTGTTGTTTCATCCTTTTCATTCTTTGTCCTATTTTCTTGCCTTCCTTGCTTGTTTTGAGTCTTCTTTTATGTTAGGTCGCTTAAGTATTTGTCCCTAGGCCATTAGATCTACCCTTGTTGTGTTTTTTTTTTCATTTTTTGTGTCATGTTAGTCGCAAGACTTTCGACCTCCAAAGGCCGAAAGTCATCTCATAGAGCTAGATCAGAAGAAGAGAGAATCAACTAAGTCTAGAATGACCCTCGGTGCTTCAACATTTCACAATTTCAATATTTCACAGATTACCCCATTTCCAAAGGCTAAAACATCAAAGGCAGGATCAAACTTCACACTTTTGGAGTTTCACATCTTTGCACTCCAAAATATCCTACACCTCTGTAATTCCGAACCTCCACCTTTTTCACCTCATCCATTTTCCATCCTTTCTCACTTTTGCACTCAGAGAATTTTCACACCTTCATAGTTCAAAGTGCCAAAAACATCACCTAAACCCTTACTAAGCCTCCATTTTATAGTTTCAACCTTTCGCAGTCTGATCTTGTCATTGGTGTCCACAAGGCTGAGTGGCCGAAAATTCCATAAACATGATTCTGGATAATTCTGAGCCACTACTACTGATCTTTAGGGTTTTAGTTTCTATTGTGTTCTTTCCTTTAATAGTTGGTTTTCAATAAAATACTGATGTTTGCATGTTTTCTTGTAGGAATGCCAGAAAGGATCGCTGGATCTCCAATGAAGTACCTATTCAAAGGGTACCACCCACCTTCAAAATTTGGAAACCACCATAGTGAGGTTACTACCACCGAAATCAAAAATGTCAATTGGTATGAGCTCCTACTTAAATGAACCAAAATCAATGGGAGGTCATTTGACTGCACTTCCCTAGTACTATCAAGCCTGGTGAATGCAACCGCACACCCAGTTTTAGTTTTACCCTCAGACCTGATAATGACCCTAGCACACCACTACATACCAGATGAGAGGGTGGTGAGAAATAGAGCTAGAGATATTGTCTTGGACCTCTGACCAAATAAAATTGATGATGTCTTCCACCTTCTGAAGGGAATATATAGATATTATGACTTCTCAATCAACAAAGGCTTGGATTGGTTTAAGAACAACACCCTGGAAGCATATGAAACAGTGAAACAAGAATACCTGATCCAATCCCTCCCAAAGAGAAAGCTTGAGAAGATAGATATGAGGAGAGGATACCTGAAGGATGATATCTATCCAACCGTCACCACACTCAGCAAATTGTATGGGCTGCCCCAGTCCATCCAACTTGAAAATTGGATGATCCTACTAATTGAGAAGATCAAGGGGTGAAGGACCATGTTAGATTGGGCCACCATCTTGAGTGATAACCTAGATGAACAATTAATTCTAATTAAGCACAATCCCAAAATGTACATGACATCATACATGATGTGTTTGTTAACAGCTAGGGAAGAGTACCTAGGGGTAGTAAAATAGAGAGCCTTTGGGAAACCAAATGCATGGCCCTTCATAGTATATCCCCAATTAGTAAGGAAAGTGAAGATGGATGAAAGAAACCTAGACTATAGGATCATTAATGATACATTCATCTTTGTAATCATCTTCTCAATTAAGGGTGATTATGCAAAGAGACTATCAAAAGAGGCAGCCACTAAGGTAAGGGAAACAGGGGCCTTCTACACCCATTTTACAACCTTCACCTATATCAGAGTGGCTGGGTACAAACTTGCCCCAAATAAGTCTCCCATATGCCCTTCAAATAGGTAATCATCATAGAGATGGCCAGATAGCTTGTTGATGCTTATGAGCATATCAAACACAAGAAAAAGCATTGCTAATACTTTCCCATTTCAATTGGCCCATACACTCTACAAGATATGAAGGTGTGAAAGTCCCTTGCATTTGAATGGGATGAATGCCCATTAAAGTCCATAAAGATGGGTTCAAGCCAATATTTTATTACCTTGGTACCTACATCCACATCGTGGGAAGACACTACATTTATGAGCCTCACCTGGAGGACCACTGGATGAACGGTGTGGATGATTATGAATTAAGGATTCAGGATTATTGTAGAATGTCGCTGGATTTAGTACAAGTTTCTCTAGAGATCAACATTCCACCCAAGATATGGGAAAAAGGAAATATATTATGTACTTGACCCACTTTATAATAAAGATAATGTATATACAATACCTATCTTAAATGCTGAGGTGGACAAAGATGAAAATGATAATATTGAATTGAAGGATAGACAGGTGGTTAAGGCTACCAAAAATTGGATCAAAAGGCCCTTCAAAATGGACCGCATGCTGATGAAGCCATAGTTGAATCCACTAACCTAAGTGGATAAGGTATGAGGAGAAAGGATAGTAGTGCCTCAGTTCAAAAAGTCATTCCCACAGAAATCAGGAACGATGTATGGGCATAAATGCCAAGTGGTGTACATCCCCAATCGTAAGCATAAACAATAGAAGAAAAGGATGAACTAAAACATATACCAACCTTTGGATAAAGCACAAGCAAATCAAGAAGAGCTCCCTACCACCAGTCAATCTCCTGATGTAGAGGCTATAGAACCTAAGGGTACCTCGAGGGAGAGAAACAAAGTCTATAAGAGGAAGAGAGCCTCCACATCCCCATAGTTAGAAAATATCTTATAAGAATCAGAAGAGGAAGAAGGAGAAGGGGAGGATGTACCTTTAGTGAAGAGGACAAGGTCAAGGACTACTACTTCAAAGAAGAAAAGGTATAGAAAAGGAAATACCAATTCATGGGGAAGAAGAGGCACATGAAGAACAAGGAAGCCCCTGGGATTCCCTTGGTCCTGATAAATTCCTTATGTCTGACTTCTATAATATCACAGGGTTTGAGGATCAAGGGATGGATTCATTTGATCATTCAATAGAAGTTAATGTGGAAGGAAATGTACCATTAATCCCTTAGTTAATTCTTACTCCACCTTCATCTCAGTTCACTAATCCCGCAATAAACATACCACTCACAGAAACAAATACAAGCAAGGAAGGGGACATTGAGACACTTTCATCTAGCTTAGATTCTGGAGCTATGGAAAAATAGGTAGGAGCATCAACTCTTCTGGGGTCCTCCACTGCCCAAACCTCACAAATAGCCTAGGAAGAGTCACTCAAGGATACAAAAGGAGATAAGGATGTAGAGAAAGGCTCAAGTTAAACTCATACTTAGGCTCCCACTCCTCCACCTTTATTTCAAACTGAAGATCCCACTCCTCCACCTTCATTTCCTACTCCCAATCCTCCACCTTTATTTCCAACTCAGGATCCCACTCCTCCACCTTCATTTCCAACTCAGGCTCCCACTCCTCCACCTTCACTTCCTGCTCCTACTCCTCCTCCTTCATTTACTACTCCTACTCCTCCACGTTTTGTTCCCATATCCTCTTTGGGCCCAACTTCCTGAATACCTCTGCTCATAGGGACAAAACCATCTTTATAGACAAAGAAAAAGCTGGTAACAAGTCTTGAGGCTGAAATACTAACAAGTCTTTCGAAAGATGTGGAGAAAACCCAAGATGAAATAGGACATAGAAGGGAAGAGAGTAATCCTCCACCAAAACAAATAGAAGAATAGGTACAATATGTCACTTTGGGAGAGAAGGATGAAATAATAGAAGAAGAGGTACAAGAAGAAGAGAACTTAGAAATTTGAGAGACATTAGAAAAAGCAAGGTAATCCCAAGAGGAGATGGAAGTCTAAAGTATAGGAGGGACAACGTCAGTATTGCACATTTCTCCTTACGAGCCCATTACTACCTTTACTAAACCAACATGGTTTACTAAAGAGATACAACCTAGGAAGAGAGTTTATATAGAAGAATAGGACACTGACATGTCCTTCCTAGGTCAAGCCTTCTACCATGCAGAGTCTAGTGTTCCTGAAAGGACAATGTATTATGTCACTCAAGATAACAAGTGCCACTAGAAAGCATAAGTGGCACTCCCTACAACCGATGCCACACAGGTAGAAATAACCCCATAGGATTACACTTTTGATGAGGTTGATTTAGGGGAGCCTACAAGAGAAGGAAGCAAAACATTGGTGGCTCTAGGCCTAAAGAATGCTCTAGGATTTATGGACAAGGATGAAGAAAATATAAAATCATCGACCGAGTAGAATGAGGCATTAAAAAAATTTATTTTTAAAGTGGTGGGTCCCATTGACCCGAGTTGTCCGGAAGCCTCATTACAGGCTATCTTGGAGAAGAAGGCTACCTCAAAATTTCTAGAAGGGATAACCCATTCTTTTGTACAGGCATGTACAAATTGGAAGGTATATTTTGAGCAGTTGGGAGAAAGAATCACCAGATCTATTTTGAGGCCTTTCAGGACCATTCTCAAGGAGGCTACCAAGTTAGTGGATATGATGGAAGATGAACAAGGATTGGATTTCCAATTGAGAAGATGGCAGAAAGTGTTCAAGGACTTGAAGGTAATAAGGAAGTAGAGCTTCCAAATTTTGGTAAAATTATATGAGGGGGCAGAATTGGATAATTTTGGGACATGAACTAAGAGTGTAATACCCACCCCTTACTATTCTTTTCAGTTTCAGTTGTCGAACTCTTTTAGGCCTTTTTCATGTATGATTTGGTTACTAGTTGGTTTGGGGATATTCATGTATTACGTTTCATTATGTTATTGATCCTTTACTTAGTATGTTATATTTTCTATTACATGTGATTTATGGTTAATTCATGATGTTTATGTATATGTTATGATGTCATTTTGATTATGGTTTTCTAACAATACTGACTCAATATCTGTATGCACATGGAAGATTTGTATATTTTACTTTTTTTTTTGATGTGTTTGGTATGGTATGGGACAGAGTCGTAGTTACTTGCTTCGGCGAGATCCACATGATAAAAAGGTCTCAACCATTGTTTGTTATATTATATGTATGCATATGTTCTTCTTTGTGATGATAAATTTGCAGGTACTGGGCTACGTCTTCCCTGGATTGGCAGGAGTGAGTGTGCCCTATCGCAATATCTCAATGATAAGAGAGGGGAGATAGTATTCAGGCCTAAATCCATACCCTAAACACTTATTTTTTCCTAGTAACAGACAAGAATCTGACTGACTAGCGTATCTGAATCTGTCAAGTGACGTGGATTCATGAGCCTTTTTGTGTGTGCTAGTGTTTCTGTTTTAGTTGTTTTTCTGTTTCAGTTGGTTTTTCTGTTTAGATGGTTTTCAGTTGATTTAATGATATTTTTGGCTTGATTTATTAATTGAATATTTATGGTAAATATTAATGTTAATAATTGCACCTTTAATAAGGTTAAAACATTGATATATTAAATATATGGCTATTTAATAATTAAATATTAATTAAATGCCTATATTTAATTAATTGATTTAATTATTAAGTCTTGATTTAAATAATTGAGATTTAATAAATATTAAATCCAATAAATTGTAATTAATTGTGCAAATTGAATTATTAAGTGTTGCTTTAAGTTGCATGATTAATTGATTTATTTAAAATGAATTATTCTCATGCATTTTCAATTGACTTTGTTTTCTTATATTATAAAGTTGAGATGTGCATGCTTTAAGTGAAAATTGAAAATAAAGCATTTCTTTTAATTTTTGATTAGATAATTAATATTTCATTAGGGTTTCACTTATTGAAAACCTAATTGCCTGGTTTTCTATATCCTGGGATTGAAAGTCTTTTTGGAGGTTGTTCAATCAGGGAGAAGGAGAATTCATATGATTGGAGATTTGTGGAAAGCTTAGGAGTATTTTGGATTTGTGAATTGCTTTGGATTTGAATTGGATCTTCTCATCAATTACTAAGGTAGGATCTTGATCTTGTTAATTCTAGCTTCCAGATCCCTAGCTTCTATGCATCTGGAATGCTCATATCTTGTGTTTGAATCTTTTGATATTTCAGTACTCAGATCCCCGTCTTCTATGCATCTAAAATACCAAAATCCCCTTTGTGTGTACTTCCTTGTCTGTTGTGTGTTTGTTAAAATTTTAAACTATGGTTATTGTATGATTCTGTGGTTTTTCCTTTCTTGTTAGATCTATGTCCTGGGTATTAGGGGTTTCTTTACAAAATTGTGGTATCAAATTGGATAATGGGGTTTTTAGATCTGTGATCATAACAATCTCAAATTGTGTTTGGCAACGTTTAGAAAACTTGAAATTTAATCTATTAGGGTTTTTTTTTAAATGTCAGTTTCAAAAGGGTTATTATTATTTTCTCAATTAGGATTTTGGGGTGATGTGTTTTTATCAAAGAAATGAATTTCATATCTTCTTTTATAAAGTTAAAAAAATTATTGCCTACAGATCTAGATATGCATGGAGATATATGTAAAAGGGGGATAAATTGCATGCTTTATTATTTAAGTAATTTAATATTATTGCATGTAGATCTACAATTGCATAGTAAAATATAAAATGAGGATAAATGCATGTTCACTCTTTTATTATGAAAATTAATTAAATAAGATTTTTAAAGAATAAGTATTTATAAGATATATTTATTTGCATGTTATTTAAGAATGATTTATTTATTTGTATTAAAATAATTATTCTTGTTGGAATTTGCATGCAATAGTATTCTATTTTTAGAAATTATGTTTCTTTAGAAATTCTATTTTTAGAATTACGTTTTTTAGAAATTTTATTTAAAAATAAAAAAAAATAAAAAAAATCTTTTTAGAATTCGCATGGAGTGATATTCTATTTTTAGAAATTATATTTTTAAAAAATATATATATATATATTTTGAATTTGCATGCAGCGGGGATTCTATTTTCAGAAATTCTATTTAAAAAATAAAAATAAATAAATAAATAAATAAAATTATGTGGGTACTTTATTGTTGTGTTTTGTGTACTTGCATATTTTTTCCAATTCAGGTAGAGTGATGCCCTAGGAGGAATTTTGTCTTCTGAGACTTGAATTATTTTATGAATTTATTTTTGTGCACCTTGAGTTTGTATTGTGAGAATTTATAACCATTTTCATGTCTTGATTGGTTCTTGTATGGTTGTGTTACATCTGTTGCTTATGTTGTGTGTTCTCTGAGTCTCCGATCATTATGTTATTTTAACCACAAAAAGGTGACGAACACTTTTATGTTGATTCCTAATTACCTTGGTCACCTTGTTTCTACTATTATGGTGGTTATGTGTTCTGAATGCTTATCTTGTGGATTAATTTACTTCATACATGGAGATAGGTTCTTGTGATGTTTTGATGATCATTAATCTTGTGATGTGATACGATAATTTATATTGTTCTATTGAGATGTCCAGTATGAGATGGACAGTTTGGATCCTTGTATAGGATGATATGTTATTTGTTATGCTCCAACATTTTCCTTGGTGATTATCTCAATTTATGACTTATGAGAAGTCTTTATGATTTTGGTTTTTATTTATTTTGGTTGGAGCATTATGGTAGGTTATCTAGCTGTGTAGTATGGGGTGGCTTGCAATAAGCGTCAGGGCCCGCAAGTGGCTGCCAGGATCACTTATTATAAGTAATATTAACAAGTGATAACATAATGATTAAATTGGGGTTTTAAAATGAACTAATAAGAAATGTTTCCTCACCCATGCTTGAGCGCTATTATAGGATAAGATGGAGGATGAGATGATGCTTTCTGCCTTGAGGGGTGTGTGTCTAGCATAGTTAGTGACTTTGTCTATTTGAGAGGTCATTGATACCATGTATAGTCACTTGAGTGTTAGGGTTCAGAGAGACTACCACGAAAAAACTTAAGGGTTAGATGTATATGATGACACTTTCCTATATGCAGCTTAGGTTATCCTACGTGTGTCAAGTGCCTCTGGTATTTTGTGGATTCCTTATTGTGTTTTAGAAAGCTTCTAGGATCTTCCTATGCTTTTCTCTATGATGTCTTGTATACCTTTGATGTTACCTTCTTGTTGTAAACCTGTGTGAGTGGGCCTAATATTATCTCCTTAGCATGGTGAGAGTGTACATTTCGTTCCACGAGGTTAGGTGGTAGTGATTCTTATTACCATTGAGATCTGGTGTTCTTCTTCATGCTTGGATGATCTTTGTTGCAGTTCTATCTTCTTATTCTTTTGGAGACTTGTTCAGTTTCATGAGCTGTATACTTGTACCATATGTGTATATTGGTTAACATCCTTTCAAAGGATGTATTGTATTGTTATGTACTATTGCATACCCTATGACTTGTGTAGTGGATGTTGATTCATTTGTATACCTTGAGTATCAGTTGTATATGTGGTCTTACTATATGAGATGTATATATTGGATTCAGCTGATATATCTTTTATGTTAGTTCTTTATAGTTGTTTGTCGTACATTGGTTTGCTTAATAAATTCTATGTCAAGGAACCCTCGAGATTTGTAACCTTTGTTGAGTTGTATTTATGTGTATGTCATGTATCTCATTATGTTTCTTTCGCATTGTCTTCATTATTGGTTGTAAACATTTAAATTTTTTTTATCCTGTTAACTTAGTTGCATGTTTAGGTTAGTTTTCTTGGGTTCCCTGGAGGGGCATTACAAAGAGCATAACAAAAACAATAAAGGTTTATGAAAAGTGCATGAACAAAATCTGCTGGAGACATGAGGGAATTATGATATGTGTGGAGCAAATAAAAGATTTCTTCACGGTTATAGATTTGGAGTTATACAAGGATAGTGAGAAACAAGTCTTATCCCTGGTAAAGAGAATTATACTGCAGTTCAAGGGGATTATGGCAGGGGTCAATATAAAGGAGGATCTCCATCAACTCTTCAGATTTAAGGAAGAGATGCAAATAATGTATGAGCACAAAGAAGAGATCAAATTCTTTGCTTCCAAGTTGACTACCTTCAGGGAAAAACAAGAGTGACGCCTCAGTAATTTGAAAGAGGTAGATTATGATGAAGTGCAAGAAATAGTACAGAGGCTTGGGGATGCTCATTCGAATATCCTCCTAGACTGACTGTCCATTTTAGGGACATAGTCAAATTTTGCAATAAGAAGTTTTGACACTTAGCCATTTTTGAAGCCTCATAATTTCTCTGAAAGTTTGAAATTTTGGGGAGCCCAAGAAGAGTTCACCCACACTTAGTTTTTTTTAGCCTCTTGATTTTTTGGAGCAAAGGTCAGGGTTTGAATTTCTGGTCTATTCCAGTGGGAAGAAGATTTTTGCATGAAGAAGAATTCATAGATCAGATTGCTTTTGGACTAGGGTTCATTTTGGTTTAATTAGAAGCTATCCATCAGTTGCCCACACAAAGAGAAGTCCAGGTGAAGACTTTAAGGAAGAACTTAATGATTAAAGTGAAGACTCCAGTTAGAAATGGTGGAGCTCCAATTTAGTTCTCTTTTCTTTTGAGCGAGTTTGACCCTGATTTTTTTGGGGTAAACTGGATGTAAATGGATCAAGGATCCATGCAAGTTTGTTAATAGTTAGTTTAGCAGTAGTTTATCTTCAATAAGCTTTAGTTTCATATTTATTTTTTTGTTTTAGAGTAGTTGAAACCCTAGTTTTGGGGTTCAAAGTTTTGCAAATTAGAGCATTATATATTGCATTAGAATAATGTAAAATGGTCAGATCTTTTATGTAATAAATATATACAACTAGTGCTTTATTCGCCATGTGATATTATCTTCTATTAATGGGAAATTGATGAATTTGTGTTTAATTATTCATTTATTTCAAAGATCCTATTGTGTTTATTATGTTTGGATCACAATTGATTAGATTGGAGTTTATTGTTGTTCATCTATCTTGCTGTGACAAATGATTGGGAAAGATAATTCTATTGTTTCAATGATAAATCTGTCTTGTGTGTGTGTGCATACTTGTGGCTTCACGATTTCATATATTTTGAAAGTCTTGCATCTTGATAAAATTTTCTCCAAACAATTTCATATATTAGGTATAAATTCATGACACATTTTGATTCATATTATGTGGGTTTCCATCTTTCAATCATTCGATTCACAAGAAAGGTTCAACAATGGTTTGTCTATTAGGATCTCATTTCAGTAAATTTTCTTAATTCTTGTTACCCAAATCTTTTGATATTTTGGCAATCTGGATAGAGTAGATAATCATTGTAGGGATTAGCGTAGATTTTGCATGATTAGTGAATTACATAAATTGATAAATTAAAAAATATAAAAAATGGTAGTAAAGTTATATTGCAGCTTGAAGTCTTGAAAGTACTAGCAAAGGCCTCCTCATGAACATTCACATTTATATTAAACTGAGCTTACCAAGTAGTTGTACTACGACCATAGAGAACCTTGGGAATAACTTCATTATTCTTTCAAGAGAGGAAATCAGATATCAAATTCCTAGAAATTAACTTGTGTAAAAACAACGCTCAATAGGAGCTTAGGGATGGAAACTCATAAAGTTCCATAAGATTTGATATTTTGGAATTAATAGTAAATGGATATAGAACTCCATCAACTCCTGCAATAGATTCAACATGAAAGAAAACATATGAAAATAATGCTAAAAAAAAAAATTAAATTTATGTCAATTAATTGAATCAAAACTTGTGAAAGTGATGCATTGAAAATCTACCAAAGAAATGTGGGATAAATTTAAAACACTTACGAAGGGGACAAAAAAGTAAATAAAGAAAAACTTTAAACCCAATGAGGGAAATTTAAAATTCTTAGGATGGAAGATGAAGGAAATATTGTTGGATATTTTCTTCAAGTAGATGACATAGTCAATGTTAAGGGGTATTGGTGAAGAAATAGAAGAATCAACAATAGTACACAAATTTTTGAGATCATTTCCCTCAAGAATTAATGGTAAGGTTTCATCCCTATAAGAGATAAATGATTTGTATATATTAATCATTAGATGAGCTACATGGAATCCTCATAGCATATGAGATGATGACCAAAATAGATAATACATAGAAAAGGGAAGTATCCTTCAAAGCCACAGGAAGATCAAGTGATAAAGACCCTATGCGAAGTAAAAGTTATAAGGAAGAAATAGACAAGGAGGAAGCTCATTTTGTACAAAAGTTTTTAAATTTTTTTTCAAAAGGGAATATTCTCATTTAAATGTTTTAAATATGGAATAGTTAGACACTTTACTAAGAATTATCCATATTTAAAAGAAAGTGATATGATAAAGAAGAAGGTCCTTGTACAAGGAAAGAAAACAAATTTAGTCACAAATATGATAAGAACAAGAATAAATCTTATGATTTCTAGAACAACCTCTATGTGTATTCGACAAAAGTGATTGGGACAACTATAGAGATAAAATGATTCATGGAATTTTAAACAGAAGGAATATCATTTGAAATAATGATAAATAATAAAAGTACTCATAAGAAAATGAGAATATCAAACATGATTATGAAGGATGATGAAGAGAGATTTGAGGAAGAGCTCTATTGTGCCATAAAAAATCAAGAGACTTAGGATTAAGAATTTAAAGTACAAGTAGCTATTTTAAGAAGAATGTAAAAATACCAAAACACTTGAAGTTAAAAAGAAGTCTCAAATTTAAAAAGCGCACCAAAATCCTTGATAATATCATTCGAACAAAGATCAAAATATATAAAAGATAGTCTTGGTTGTTAAGAAAACAAAGAAAAGGCACAAATAAGATCCAATAAAGAAACTCAAAAAATTTATATCAATGCACTTAAAAGCTCCATCAAAGGAGAATGTAGCAAAGAAAAAGAATTCATGTTCCACCAAAACCAAGCACATATCAAAAGTATAAAAAGTACTTCCAAGAAAGTATTGCACCAAAATAAAGCAAATATGAATAAGTTCATTCATACTTTCATTGGTTATGTTTCACATGCATTCATTTTGGTCATAAGGAAATAAACTATAGGATTCATATAAGAAATTCAGGTTGGAACAATGATAAGAGTACCTCTAGGGTTGATAAAAGGAATTACAATTATTTTTCTCATTTACATTATAATGTTGAATGATATAAAGGAAATAACTATGGGTACATAATATAATTTTGTAGAACTATCTTTATAGATCCCCCAAGGAAAGACATTCTTGTGAACCAAAAGGGGAATAATTCAAAAGTATGGAAAGAAAAAGAAAGAAGATAGAAAAAAGAGGTTATTATTGATACAAACTACCTTATATTCTCAAGATGATGGAGATGTTATGTAGCTAGTGGTTTTTCATGTCACATGAATGGTGATGAAATTAAATTTCTCACATTGAAAAGCATAGATAGATGAACAATAAGTTATGGAGATAATGCTACAACCAATATTGCTAGAAAAGGAACTATAAGTCTATACAATGGAAAAACAAAGATAAAGAATGTTTTGCATGTTAAAAAATAAAAAATATTCTTCTAAGTGTAAGCCAATTATGTGATCAAGGTCATACTTTATCATTTCATGCAGAGGGATGCAAAATCAAGAAGGAAGGAAGATTAGTAGCAGAGCCATTCAGGATAGTGAATGATCTATGCATCATAAATGAAAATAGAGGTAAAAAATATTTTATGGGAAAATAAGATGAAAGTTGGCTTTTGCATAGATAGATACGACGCATCAACTTTGAAAATCTTGTCAAAATTATCAATATGCAGGCAAGAAGAGATATGTGGGCCAAAATCTCAAAACCTTCAAACACCATTTACAATCATTTCCAACTTGGGAAGAGATCAATGATTAGTTTCAAAGAAAATGAGTATTCAACATCTAAACTATTGGAGTCCATCCATATAGACATTTTGGACCAACCTATACAAAAATTATGCAAGGTGAAAGTTTTTGATTATGTCAAAAACAAGTTTTAGGGACTTGAAACCCATTTACATAGAATTACATAGATATGATAAATAAAGTCCAAAGAAAAAATAGTTCCTAAGGAACACTAAACCAACAAGATGGAAAGAACATAGAAAAAGCCAAAAAACAACCAGAGGCAAGAAAAAGTCTAGCAAATAGACAACAAAAAGGAACAAAACATAAAAAACTAAGAAAAGTTTTTAAGAGCCTCAATGAATTCAAGATTCAGGTGTGTCATCTCATCAGCAGGAGCCCTGAGATCTTCAATCTCCTTATTGGACTTGAGGGCCTCTTTCTTCTTGGCACTAGTATGTGTCCTCCTTCCAGTACCTACATTCTCCTTAGAGCTGGTGTCTTAACCTCCTCCACATGGAAAATTGCCTTCTCCTGGTTGATCTATTCCAACTTCCCCACTACAATCTTCAAATGCTCAACAAAGGCCTTAAGGATTTTATAACTTTTCCCACAATTTTCTTTAGGACCACATCAATTCCATTAATCCTAGCTTCAATATCATAAAATCTCATGTCAAACTCCGCTTCCATAGCCAAAGCATCACCTATAGCTTTAGTAAGGTCCTTCACATTATCAAATAAAGTGTTTTCCTTTCCCACACCTAGCACTTCCAGGGAATCCAACTTGCTAGAAAAAGAATTCTATTTGGTTTTGATCCCCTTCACCTCCTGAAAGACCCAGTTTATGATTTTGTAAAATCCCAAGGCACTATTTTTATCCATCTGAAGGATATTATCTTTGATGTGAACATCTAGGGCACTAAAAATGTCACCTTCCCTGGAGGGATCATTCTCCAATTTGACAGCTTCCTTACCACTATATGTGTGGTAAAATGTGTGATCAAATATACAACCAAACACTTCAATAAAACATTACATCGAAAGGGTTAATCATCCAAGTAAGAATCAAAATGTTGCATAAGCACCCTTGAATCCACCTATTTCTTCCTAGTTGAAGCGAGTATGATTCTCATGAATGCCCATCAGATTAGACATGGAAATTTAGTGACTTGAATACCTCAAGATGGAAGATTCAAATGCAAGAATGAGCAAGATGAATGTACTAGCATACTCTACTCTCAAAAGCTTTGAAAATGAAATGCATAAACCATCAAACTAAATGCATGGTAACCATGAAGAATGAAGCTACAATGCAAGTGTAAACTATCAATGAAATGAGCAATGCATCTACCATTAATCTATGCAAGGAAGCTAAGATTTCATTAAGATAAGAAATTAAACTACAAATGCATAAGTGAAAGTAAACTTCTATGAGAGAAAGAGATAAGAATGCACAATAAAACCCTAGAATGAAAATAGCATTATAACTCTACCCTCTGAATCTTCTTGTTATATTGAGTAAGGGAGCTATCCTTTTTATAAGAAATTCCAAGAGGTGAACGATTGAGATTAAGAGGTAAAAGGAAATGAGCAACAGTGGAGATTAAAATTTCCTCAATCCATGTGAGCTTGATCAAGTGATTTGGTTGGTCAACCTTGTGGAGAATAAGACAAAATTAGTATTTTCCCTTTCTATTTGTCTTGTTTGATTTTCAATGTTCTGACACGTGTAAACAAGTTCTTTTGATTTAAAAGGGGCTTTAGGACTTTTTGATTTATCCCAATGTTTTATGCAATTTAAGAATTTTAGGTTTGATGATTGATTATTTGATTCAACAAGTTGGGATTAAAATTATGTAATCAAGTTTGATTAAATGCTTTCATAATTAGGGTTTAGGGTCTAACTTATGAATGTATTTGATTTAGAATTTATTAAGACCAATTAATCAGAAATAGGGGCTATAGGTTTTCAAGACCAATTTTAGGTGATTACATTTACCCCTCTTTGAACTAATGTCTGAGGAACACATTGATTCAAAGAACATATGATATTTGCATGGATTAGGAAATAGCTTGATATGAAGTGATGAAACTATCTTACTAATCAAAATTGATTCCAAACTTGATTTAACAAAGATCAATTGAATTTTGAAGATATCAGTTCTGGACTTGATTAAGCGAAGACTAATAGGGAGATCTAGAAATATTAGCTTCAAGCGTGATTGAGAGAAGATTGATAGAGATATCTAAGAACACTAGCTCTGGGCTTGATTAAGAGAAGATTGATAGAAGATTTTGAGTATTCAACTTGATGTGAAGCGATGAAACTGAATGTCCATCCTCCAAGCAAATTTCTCTATTTTAGATTGGATTTTAATGACGAATCAACTTGATATGGTGTGATGAGACTCATTGCCATTAGATTGATTGCTTAGGATAATTGACTTGATATAGGTCCCAATGAAGCCAATTACATGATTGAGAGAGGTTATCAGATTGATATGGTGCGATGAACCTGATATGCCCCTAGAGATTCAGATTACTTGATGCGCAGTGATGAAAATCACTTGATTGATCTTGATTTAGGTCAGGGCCTAATGCCCCTAGAGATTGAACTTGTTGATGTGAATATAATTGTTGATATAATGGTAAATCCCCCTCAGGAGAAAAAAATAAAATGAGGGGATAGTCACAAGTCTGAGAGATAAAAAAGCATTGAGAAAATGAGGTACGAGCCTATTTTGAGGTTCGATTGACCAAGTTTGACCAAGGGTTGACAAAGGTTGAATTTTTTGGATTGAAGGTGGATAGAATCAATTAGGATTAATCTTAAAGTGGAATCCTATGAGGAAAGTGTCAACGATCAACTACATTTTAGAAAAAACAAGTTAATCTACATTTTTTTGGGTATCCAAATATTGTCAAATTTTGATTTCGGTCTCGAAAATGGTTTCAGAGCTATACAATTAGCCAAGGGTGAAATTTTCATGTCCATCAAAGCACTTTCAAAAATTAGGTCAAAACCTTTATAATGTCGAGGAGTCATTTTCAAATAATTTTCACCATCCAAGTTTGAAATTCTAGAAGGTTTCTCTGAGCAAAAATGGTGGTGCCAGTAGGAAATCATCAATTCAAGCGTATGTGTAGGTACAAATGACTGTAGGATTACCTACCTTCTGTAAGTAACTAAGAAAATTCACCTGTGCATTGATTTTTTTACATTTTTCATAGATTTTTGCAAGTTTTCAACATTTTAGGTCGTAGGGTCCCAGTTCTTCGTACGAGCTAGTGAGAGGGCTCGTAAGAAAAACTAGGATAAATTATTTTTTCATTTCATTCCATTAGATTTGTCGCATGAGAAAAATCCACCTGCCACACGAGAACCTTCATACAAGCCCACTTTATCATATGACCCTATTAGATTTGTTGTTTCAGCCTAGATTGTCACATGGTATACAATCATGACTCATATGAACCTTGATGCTAGTGACCTTTTGTTGTACTTTATTATTTGGGAGGCATTGGTACTTTTTTGAAGAGTTCTCTTGGCAATTGTGTGTTTTCCTTATTTCTTAGTCTATTTTCCATCTTGTCTGATCGTTGCATGTTGAATGTATCTTACCTTTACTCAATTCCTGATGCATTTTCACTATTTGTCTTCTTACAGATATCCTATTTTGGTCAACATTACCTCCCACCATGCAGTTGCTGAGGAACCTATTCAATGATCAGAGAGGTTATTTGAGAGATTGTGGCTTTAGATGGTTGACCCAGATGCATGACATCCAAATGAACCATGGGTTAGTGACAATGTTGGTTGAGAGATTCCATAGTGAGCACAATAAATTTCACCTGCCGACTGGGGAGATGACCATCACTCCCAAGGATGTCTACATGATTCTTCATATTCCATTTACATGAGAGCGGGTTGAGTATGATGGAGCACCTTAGTTAGGTGCATAGGCACTTATGTGGGTGTTCCATGATCACACTATCCTGGATCGATCCATATACTGGGATGACATATTGGGTCAGTATGGTACTAACCATCCTCTTGCTTGTGTTATAGCATGATTTATACCTTGCTTCTTGATGGAGGACATGAGCCAGGAGGGGTTCCTTTACCGATGGGCTAGGGGTTTGGAGAGACTGATGACCTAGCCAGAGTAGTTGGGTTGGGGCTAGTGCATCTTGGTGCATATATATCATGAGATGCATGAGGTTACATATAGGGGCGGCTGAGGTATGGCTATAGGAGTATTAATATTACAAGTATGGGCTTGGGAGGATCTCCCAATATGTAGGCCAGTGACCGAGGATCCAAGATAGAGTGGACAACCCTACATGTAAAGATACACATGTTTCTTGACACAACCCCACCTAGGGAAGACTGACTATTGGAGATGTCAGTTAGATGATCTCATCTTGGTCATTTGGAGGCTCTACATAGGGAAAGAGGCCTGGATTGACTGGAGGGGTTAGAGGAGAGATTTATTTTTTTCCCGTCCTTTGCTTAGGAGGACTTCATTTTTCATTAAGAGTTTCATGGTTGGACGAGTATTGCGGAAGTATGGCTATCCATATAGCATGCTATAGGACTACACTATTTATGCTCATTTCATTGATGAGGAGCACTAAGGGTGGTCTCTGAGACTATATTTGGTGCTCTGTGTACAAGAGTTGATAGGGTTACATAGGCCATCTTGGGATTACTTGGAGGTGATTACAAATGCAGGGGTTACACCATAGTGCAGGGATCATTTTGCATGAAATACCTTCCCTAGATTCATGGATCTGGCATAGAGAGCACCTCAGAGTGATGAGGGAGATGTATCTCAAAGGGTAGGTGGACAGAGGGGTTTAGGACCACAAAGGGGTCCAGCTCCTTACAGAGTAGGTGGTACCTCAGGTGCCAGTTCCAGCAAGGCACCTAGAGTTTGTCAGAAGCAACAATGCAGAGAGGGAGGCACCCTTGGTTCAGTTGGTGTTGAGATACCCACCACATAGGCCATTGATGAGGAAATGAGAGATGCACAACTGAATCTTGATCTTGATGAGGCAATTTGACAGGTTCATTAACACAAAGATGGATAGGATGAGGAGGAGGAGGGAGTATAGAGAGATCAAAATCCATAGGATACAATCCACACACTCAAAGGATGGGTCAGAGCCTTATAGACACAGCTAGCGGTTGTGCATGCACAGATCACTGAGAAAGACTACACCATTTTTGAGAGATGAGAGGATCTAGGCATTGACTCAAGGGTTTGTGGGTGAGCATGCCACTCTTTGGAGGGAGGTAACTCATTAGACCATTAGGGCAGCCTACTATGTGGTGAAATATAGCATTGCAGTTCTTATAGCACACCAGATGCTACCATATTCTTAGTACCTGACATGATCCAAGGGAGCAGGCCCTCCACCAAGCATAGATGATCCTCTTCCCCCCCAAGATGATGCAAAGGGAGGAAGCGAGTCTTGATTATCTCCGTTCTTGTCTTATCCTTTTCTGATTTTTTTTGAGATCCATGTGATTGTATATGATTCATCTGCATCAAGGATGCACATTTTTTTATCGAGATTTGGTGGAGCACCTTTTTTATACACTGAGACTATATATATATGATCATCCTTGTGCTCTATTTATTATCTTGTGTTGTTACTTTGTCATCTTTGTTTTCTAAGCATATTATCATTGTGTATCATTACTTTGAGTAGTTTGTGGTGCATAACATGATGTGTAGTAGAATCTTAGCTCCATATGCAACGTGCTTGTATCCTAATATTTTTTTCACTATGATCATGCTCTGTTGTTATTGAATATTATTTTGTAGATAGATAACCTCAAGGAGATAAAATGTAGCTGATCACTTTAGCAAAGGATTTGATGATCAAAGGGATAGCTCCCCACTTGCTCCTATGAAAAAGTGTGCTTTGTTATAATGATAGAATGCAAGCCTAGGAATGAAGTGCACCCTACAGAACACGAGTAGTCAAGTAATTGATTTTAGTAGTCCTTACTTTCATCATCAGGCAGTTGGGACATTGGAGCCAATACAACCCTTATTGGTGCCATAGCGACCATAAGGATATGAGTATGACCTACATCAGATAAAACATGGGAAACAATGTAAGAATCCAAGTATAAGGACCAATATGACTTGAACATTGTCTCTAGTTGATATCACAAGGATTCACTAGTACCAAGGCATTCAGAGCCAAGATAACCATGAGTGCATCCTTATGTAAATAGATAGATTAACAAGCAAGGAGATAGTTCCAACCTCACCTTAGGGTGTAAGGAAGTAGGACCGAGGGATGTGAGGCTTATCCACCTAAATATGGAAGCTCTTACTACATACTATTGGAAAGTTGACTTCCCGAGGAAGCATGGCTTATTTTTTGTTGTCAATCATGGCAAAAAAGTCATACTAAGTTTCTGTCAAAGATAACTTAAGAGATAAAATGACTAAGTATAGAATATAGAGTAGTCAGATAGATACAGTGATCAACACATCAGCGCATGTGTTAGAGATCACACTAGAATATGCGTGCTTAGATATATACTCTATGGTGTATATACATGCTAGATCCAAATGTGCAAGGTATGAAACATTAGTAGGGAAAATATACAGACAGATTAGTACACTGCAGTCCAGGAAACAGTCCAGATAGAGCACAGAAGCCGACTACTATTTTGATCAGCGTGTATTATTTTGTGATTCTAAGGCTATGTGCCTTTAGTTATAAGTTTGTTATGATGTAATTAATGTTGCTATAAACATGCTTGAGCTGAATTTTTTAGAAGTGTTGTATATTTTGTTAAGAGGCCGACTAAGTGTTATGTTTTGGGTCATGCCTATTCGTTTGTAAAGATATAAGTATGTAATGTATTGTTATGTTACAACATGTAAGTGAAGTCAATTATTGTGTAAGAAGAAGTTACAGAGGGACAGTATAATGAAGTCAGAAGATGATATATCTCTTTGAAGAAGTAAGAGCATCCATGCATACACGGAACTGATTAGACAATTGTGTCACTACAATAGTTCATTTTTGATATAGTGCATATCAACATTCAGAGGGTTGTAGCCTTCATCTTATTGGATAGTGAGTCCTCCACCCCTAACAGGGTTATTGTATAAGACTCTTAACAGGGTCAGACCCTTAACTAGGTCATTGTACTCAATTTGTAAAGACTGCTTCTAACATGGCAACGAAACTTTAACAGGTTCATTATACCTAGTACAATATGTTGTGGGTACTAATCCCCACCGGAGTTTTCCTCTGATCAAGGTTCTCCGTAATCAAATCATGTGTTATGTGTTCTTGTGTTAAGATTCTTGAATGCATATTTTTTTTATGTTTAATTGGCTAAAATATAATTAATTGATACACACTGATTCAACCCCCCTCTCAGTGTTTCTAACAATTAGTATCAGAGCCTTTGGTCCTTTGAAAGAAAGTTTGACCACTTGAGGAGATCATGGACTCAGTAGAAGCAAAACATTTGAAAAATAATCTTGAAGCAGCTCTTGAAGATCTTGACAGATCAAAGAAGGAAAATGAAGCACTAAGATTGAAAAATGATGGCTCTCAAATACTTATCAAAAGGCTAAGAAAAAATCTGAAAGATTGTTCTACAAGTGATCTAGGACAAATGGTCAAAAATATTAATGAAGAGAATAAATCTCTAAAGGATAAACTTGAAGATTTGGAGGAATAGCTTACAGATAGCCAGAACACCATTGAAGACAAGATCAAAGAAAGCAAGCAATTGGAAGATGAACTTTTGCAGGCAAACATGAAAGTCTTGGAATTGGAAAACATGAAGAAGAAGTTGGAAACTGAATTAACAGAAGCAAAGGATAAAATTGATAAACTCCACACAAATTATGATTTGATTCAATCCCAACTCAATGTGCAAAGAAAAAAGGGGAACACTATTGGTCTTGGATTTAGTACAACACAAGATAAAATCAAATCATCACAAAAGAAGGAAAAAACACTTGAAGCATCTTCAGAAGCTAAGAAAGTTGAAAATACTATAGAGGTTATATCTGAACCACCAAAAAGGGAAATCATACAAGTTAACAGAACTTGTTATGCATGCAATAAACATGGGCATTTGGCAAGAGATTGCAAAGAGGTAAGACCTTTTAATGGTTATTGTTTCTCTTGTAATAAATTTGGTCACAGGGCTATACATTGCAGAACTCAGTCATAGCAAAATCAAAGAAGAATGAATCAAAACAATCAGAGAAATCAACCTCAAAAGAACTTGCAGAACATTACATGTTAGATATGCAACTACAATGGACACACAACAAAGCAATGCAGCATGATGAAGAAAAACATCAGACCTCCTATCATTTGTCACACACATGGAAAGGCTGGACATATCACAAAGTTTTGCAGATCCAAAACTTAGAAACAAGAAGATCCCAAAAAGTCTCTATTTGAAGAGAAAGGAGAAGTCAATTTTGTCAAAGAAAATGAAGATTCAAGCAAAGTTTGGGTTGAAGTAAAGAAGGGAAAAGATCTTGACAAAGTAGTTGATGCATCCACAGTAGATGCACCCTCTACTTCTGCCTGAATAGACCTTCTTGGTCTTAGGGGGAGCTATTCTAGCTCAGAACCCCTACGCAGTTGGTATACTCACATTAGAGTATGCGCCTTTGGATTCATGGTTAAAATATCAGATTATAGCTATATGTATTCACACATTATCTGAAATGCATCAGGATCAAAGTTTGAAAATCTCTATGTATGGTTGCAAGTATTAAATGTGGCAGATCGTATAAAAAGAAGTTTGTAGTCGATCATTTTCACAATTACATTCAAGAGCATAGAAATTGAAGAGCATTGGAGCACTAAGACATCAAAGCACAAAGGCATAACAGTTTGGCAATTGGAACAAATGGATAATCAATTTGAAACGAAGCCCTAGCCGTCACGCCGTTTCAGAATTTTGTGGAAACCCTACTTAAACAATCACCAAGTAAGTAATGGCGACCCCAGTTGTATTTGATGTAGCAGAAAGGAAGATATTCATATTTAAGAAGCATCCATTCAAGTCTATATTAAATGATGTGGAAGGAGCTTTCTCTAAAACCCTGATTGTCATTGTTCACGTGGAAGATATCCGTGCGTACATATACTGCAAGAAGGAATCAATAGGAGATGATAATATAGCTTCTCACATGGCATCAATGCTAAATAAGGACTTCACATTCAAAGATGAGTTTGTGCACCTACAAGATAACCCTATTATTGAGTATTCAAATGCGCATGAGTTTGAAGAACCAGAATGGGTAAAAATCCTGTTGAGTAGAATTCATGATGATCTATTTTGGATTGGTGATGTCCCTATCCATATCACTGCAGAACTAATCCATCAGTTGACTGGACTTCCAATGACTAGACCAGTATTTCCCATTGGTAAAGATGTTAAGAAGCAGATTGAGAAAGTTTGTTTGTCAAGAAGTGACAGGTGTGGTATGACAGTAGACCCCATCAAGGAGGATGACATTAAACTCATGACAATGATACTTGGTTACAAGTTCCAGTAGGCAAGCAGATTGAATAGTGTATCTACAGCAACAGTCCTTGCAGAAATCATAATAGTAAAGGATAACACCTAGTACAACCTTTGTGAGATCTTGTACGATTAGTTGATTGAGAATATCAGAATCATCAAACATGATAGAAGAAAAACATTTAGGTTTGGATCTCTAATCATCTATTTGTATCTTTATATAGTAGGAAAGGTTGCAGACCTCTATCTAGACAAAGGCAAACCTACAATGACACAGATATCTCTTAAGGCCACCTTAGAGAGTAGTGCGAGAGATAAAATGGACATGGATATAAAGATATTCAGGGTTAAAATGCAAAGCAGAGTCAGACTATCTGAGAAGATAGTTGACAAGTACAGGGATACAATTTGTTTTATGGTAGAAACAGATTGCACATGCATGGAGGCTGTTGAGCCTAGAACTAAGTGGATTCATCCACTAGGATATGAAGTTGAAGACCATGTGCTAGAGGGATATGCGCAGGTCTTATTGTCAGCACCTATAGACCATAATGAACCTAGATGGGGAACATATAGAGAAAAGACTAATGAAGTGGATATTGAACTAAAACTTGCTGTTAATAAAAGGAAAGTGTCCAAAACCACATCTAACATACTGAAAGTTCATGGAGTCACTCGAGAAGATTTGAATAAGGAAAAAGAAGCCAAATTTGCTAAAGTTAAGATTGAGAAGACTGATGAATCTTAGAAGAAGAAATAGAAGAAAAATGAGGAGAGTACATCTGTGCCTGCTACCACCATTGAATTGGATACTTCTCCACCTTTTGTTCCTAGCAAGAAACCCAAAGGAAGGAAGCAAGCTGCCACAGGTCATCCATCTTCAAGAACCACAAGGAGCACTACAAAGAATACACAAGCACCTCTTGAGGTAGGTTTCAGACCAAGCTTGAACATATTGAAGAATAGGATTATAAATGGAGGTAGATTGGATACACTTTCAAAGGTCTATGACAAATATAAAGAAGTTGATAAGACAGAGATACATTACATGGTCATATCTCATATGCTCAAGTTTAATAAATCAGTTCTTGAACTTAAGACAGTGATACCGGATAACTTATGGAATGTATTGGAAATTATGAAAAGACATGCTATTGAGGGAGACATGAAGATTAGAGAAGAAACTCTAGATACTCTTCTCCCTGTTTGTTCAGATGATGAGAAGGCTATTTTTCTAGATCTTGTAAAGCCTCATCTCCGTAGTAAGACAAGGACTTTACAGATAATGAACAAGGAATATGAACAAGTTGGAAAGGAGACTGAAAAGGAATTTACAAAAGTCTTTATGGACAGACACATGTATCCACCAATGATGCCTACAAAAAAGGTCACCCCAGCTTCTCCTAATCATGATACAAATCTAGTAATTTAGATTACACCCATGAGAGGTCCACACGTCTCTGCGCCCACAGTGACAATAACTACTGAGAAAACTAAAGATACAGAAGATACTATAATAGTTGACAATGTCAAGATATCTATGACAACTTCTGATAACGATATGAGTAAGGTTGATTAAGCAATGAACATTGATGATACATATTTACAATAAGATGGAGTTCCTTTGATTGATCCAATAGATTTGGATAAGGAGAAAGACACTCAAGTTGATGAGTCACCAGTTAAAGAAGTACATATCAAAAGTCAATGTGTAGACACAAGTCAGAATACTATTCTATCACCATCCACCTCATTGTTGTCAAGGATAACTCCTGATTCAACAAGTTTTGACACATGGGAAGAAGAAGACCTCATTAAGATCAGCATCCTTGCCATGGAAAAGGCAAAGGAGAAACATGTGATGAGGAACCCATGCTTTGTTGAATCAATAAACATTATGAATGAGTTAGTTCCTGCTAATAATAAAGTTGCAAAAGTTCAAACTGTTGAACACGTGGATAGTGTACTAACAAACTTCAAGTCACACTTCACCAGCTTAGTAGAGACAGCTACCAAGATTGTAGAAGATGAGTATAAGAAGGAAAGATTGAATGAAGTGGTGAAGAACTTTACCTTGGATCTGAACTCTCTAAAGATTGGACAGTCTATACTAAAAGAGTTGGTAGAAAAAGGGAAGAAAGTTATAGCAAACTGCATGGATAGAGTGAAGCTCACCTTCGAGCACACTAAAAAGATAGCTGAAGCTAAAGAAATGGTGGACAACATAAGAAAATCTATTGAGAATTCCATGCAGGACATGAAAATATGTAATAATGTCTACCAAGGACAACTAGACAAAATTGAGAAGGCAAAGATGGAAATAATCAAGATAAGAGTTAGATAAACTCAGTTGAGAAATGCACTTGCGCCTTCATTAGCAGTTCTTATTGAGAACATCAAACAGATAGATGACACAATGTAGACTTATGATCAAGGTCCTTGCTTGGATCTAGTGAAAATGGAGAAGTTAACATATGCTTTATATGCGTACCTCCAAACAGTTGATGCAATGAAAGCATTCTGGCAGAAAGAGATTCAGTCTCTTCAAGTTGTGTACCCGGATGTATATGTGGAGTAAGTATGAAGAATTACAATTTTTTGCACACCTTTTTCATTCATGTCAAAGGGGGAGTAGTATAGAATGTGTATATGGGGAGTAGTATATATGTATATATCATTAAGTTATGATATACAGTCATTTTAGAATGAAGTCATTTTGAGTAACTTAGCCACATTCCTTTGTTGCCATAAATGACAAAGGGGGAGATTGTTGGCAAGTTGACTTCCTAAGGAAGCATGGATTATTATGTGTTGTCAATCATGGCAACAAAGTCATACTAAGTTTCTGTCAAAGATAAATTAAGAGATAAAATGACTAAGTACATAATACAGAGCAGTCAGACAGATATAGTGATCAACACATCAGCGCGCATGTTAGAGATCACACCAGAATATGGGTGCTTAGATATATACTCTATGGTGTATATACATGCTAGATCCAAACTCGCAAGGTATGAAACATCAGTACAGAAAAGATATAGACATATTAGTACACTGCAGTCCAGGAAACAGTCCAGAATACAAAGCACAAAAGCCGACTACTATTTTGATTAGCATGTATGATTTTGTGATGCTAAGGCTATGCGCCTTTAGTTATAAGTTTTTTATGATGTAATTAATGTTGTTGTAAACATTCTTGAGCTGACTTGTTTAGAAGCATTGTATATTTTGTTAAGAGGCCGACTAAGTGTTATTTTTTGGGTCGCGCCTATTCATTTGTAAAGATATAAGTATGTAATCTATTGTTATGTTATAGCGTGCAAGTGAAGTTGATTGTTGTGTAAGAAGAAGTTACAAAGGGATATTGTAATGAAGTCAGAAGATGATATAGCTCTTTGAAGAAGTAAGAGCATCCACACATACACGGAACTGATTAGACAATAGTGTTACTACAATAGTTCATTTTTGATATAGTGCATATCAACATTCAGAGGGTTGTAGCCTTCATCTTATTGGACAGTGAGTTCTTGGACAGTGAGTCCTCCATCCCTAACAGGGTTATTGTATAAGACTCTTAACAGGTTCAGACCCTTGACCAAGTCATTGTACTCAATTTTTAAAGACTGCTTCTAACAGGGCAAAGGAACTTTAACAGGTTCATTATACCTAGTAAAATATTTTGTGGGTACTAATCCCCACCGAAGTTTTCCTCTGATCAAGGTTCTCCGTAATCAAATCATGTGTTATGTGTTCTTGTGTTAAGATTCTTGAATGCATATTTGTTTTATGTTTAATTGGCTGAAATATAATTAATTGATAAACACTGATTCACCCCCCCCCTCTCAGTGTTTCTAACACATATAGCCTACTCTCTTAATGCTAAGGATCATTGGGACCACACCAATAGGAAAAAATAAAATAAAATGACATGAAATTCATTGATAATAGACAACATTCAAGAAAATATTTCAGCAAACATTCAGTCTGTGTAAGGTGTCTGCATGGTATTGAGAAACACCATTGTGCTTGTGATGAGCCAAGTTTTTGAGCATTTAATATGAAGTGTATTGAAAAACATAGATGTGTCCAGATAGGTAGTGTTAAGAAACACTGGTTGATTAAGGTGTTGAAAAACACCAGTGATGTCAGTGGCAAACTGTCCGATGACTAAAAGAGTTAGGTAGCTAACAATGATGAGTAGGAAAACTAACAAGGTATGCTGACTTGAGAACCAAGAGATGGCCCTATGACACAAGAGGTTGATCGGTTCCAAACTTAAGATGCCAATTTTACTACTTGCACAAGGTCAGAATAGTCAAGTGACAAATTGATAGATGGAGCATGGATTACAAGTGGTGCCTATTGCCAAGTTGTCACCGCTTGGATTATTTCTAGTTTTCCTACCAAGGCAACTCTTTCCAGGTTTTTACCAAGGCACTTTTTTCAAATTTTCAAATTTTTTTTGCCTTTTTAACTTTTTGTAATTTTTTTTTTTCTATTTTTCTCTTTTTCATTTTTTTTGTTGATCCATCAAGGTGCCTATTTTCCATGTTTTCACCAAGATGATCATTTTTTTAGCACTTTTTCCAAATGTTTTTGGCTTTTCTTCTTTTTGTTGTTTTTGGTATTTTTTTAGGATCATTTCTTTGTACAGGTGCTGCTCAGAATGTCTAGCTGTAGAACTTCTTTAGGTGGAGTGCATTGATGGGGTCAGTAAAAGTTTCCCCAACTAGAGTTGATAGTTGATAGGCCCCATAGCCAAATGCTGCTTTTATCACAAAGGGACCCAGCCAGCTGGGTTCAAAATTTCTCTTTTGCTCTCAATATTGTTGATTCTTTTGATTTTTCTTTGATTACAAGGTCTCCAACCTAGAATTCTCAATGTCTTACTTTATTATTATAACATCTAGACATTATTTTCTGATAGTCCCTCAGGTGGTCGAATGCTTTTCTTCTTCTTTCATCAAGTAACTCAAGCTCCTGGATTCTGGAAATCTGATAGTCTTCATCAGTTATGAGTCCATGCAAGGAGACTCAGAGCGATGGTATCTCTACTTCAATGGGCAATACAACTTCTGTTCCATATACCAAGGAATATGGTCTTGCCCTTATGGGTGTGTGAATGCTATTTTGCTAGTACATTTGAGGCCATTTCTCGACAGCCATTCCGATGCTGTCCATCAAAATTATGACAAGAACAACTGCCAGTATAATTTTGTCAAAAAATCCATTGCCAGAAACCCCCGTCACAATTATGAAAAACTTCTGACGAACCACACATCAAAATTTTGAATACACATGGGAAGGTTTTCGATGCCACACGATGTTGGAAATCATAAGTTTTTTGGGAAAAGAGCATCAACACCATCGAAACGGCCATAGTAAAATGATGATAAGTATCATCAAAGTTTGACGGAACATATATTATTTAAGTTAATGTTACACAAATTTATCTACTTCACACACTTGTCGACTATGAGGACAACAATAATGAAGCATCTCCTCCCGTGGCCTACATTACTCAGGCCATAGGCAAGGATGCTTATTTATCGCTGTCTCCACAGTCAACAAGTGTGGGAAATAGATAAATTCATGTAGCGTCAAACTAAAATAATGTAAATTATACATGAAAATATTATCTATTAAATTCTTTCAGATCATCGCATTTAATTAGATAACGAAAGGTAAAACATTTCCTCAATCGTATGGACCAAAGATGGAGACCAAATATTATGGTCTCTTGAGTTCTTCTATCTTTAGTCCTAGCTACTGGGTAAGGCTTGGAAGACTTATACGTACTGATCATTGAGAATAATCACCGCCTTCCCTTTATGTACACTACACAATATCCAATATATTACTAAAGATTAAGAGAAGGCAAAAAATATGAATGGATAAAGTAAATGAAAGATACAATAATATTATCTTCTTTTTTACCTTCTCATAATTAACCAAATAATTTATCTCAGTCTCGCAAAAACCTATTACACTTGTGCATCTCATCAATACTGGAGGCCTAAAGGAATTTTATACAATCACTAGCACATTTCGTGCATGGATGAGAAACAATATCCAAACTTTCCAAATTCTGAGAAGAGGTATGAGTGGAGGCCAAAGAAGGGATATTTGTGAAGGTTTCATACACCTAGGTTAGATATTCTCTAGAATTTTAGAGATCTAGAAAATCTGCACAAATATCCCTTATAGCCTCCACTGAATATACATCTTCTCAGAATCTGAAAACTTTGATCATTGATTCTCATCAATGCACGAATGTGGTAGTGATTGTATTAAATTCCTTCAAACTTTCTTTCTTATGTGCATTATGTGATATAACAAATTGTCTCCAATAAATTGTCAAATTTGTAGTGTTTTAACAACCCCTACAACTAATCTTGGTCAGTTTGAAAGTGGATAGTGAGTGGACAGTAATGTGCAGATAGTAATATAATAGTGTACTATGTCCATATATTACTGTCCACTCACTATTCTTGTTCTAACATAAGGAACAATACCTTTACACCTTGTAGGAACTTGTATCGGGTTCATAGGGATATGTTTGCAGTTTTAGTGCTATAGGCATCCTAACTAAATGCTAAAGGTATTGTTCCTTATGTTAGAACGAGAGTAAAATTGTGAAGACACATTCAAAACAAAACTAAGGATTTTGGAGTAAGTTTGAATGTGAATTACCTTGATCTTATGTTGTACAAAAACACTAAAATCATTATTTTGTAAAAAAAATATGTTGCAATTTAGTTGATCTTGCAACATATTTTAGCTATGGAATTTACAAGGTGAACCTAATCTTTAGTCAAACATGAACGAGTTACAATTTTATTATATTTATAAGAAGAGAAACAAAACCCACCAAAAATAATAAACTATAAAAATTTCATTAAAAATACCTGCAATTGCACCATGAAGATTGTATAAATCTTTGCAAATGGTGTATCATAGAAGTCCCCAAAGTTGAGTGTTGCAACCTAAATATAGAACTACCAATTAGACATGGAAGGAGAACAAATAAAAAAAGAACCTTACTGCTATAGTAAAGTTTCTCAGATATAATCAACAAACAAGTAAAGAGAATATAATATATAAATGCAAGGATACATACCTCAGTTAAGCATTGTAAGCCAGATTTCTATAGGTGGGCACAAGAAAAAGATTTAGCAAAGTATCAATTTGTAAACATCAAAGACAAACGAATGGTTAGAAACCTTACAAACTAGTAGGACTCTTGACACACATCAAGAAAATCATCATATTTTTGGTAATTTAAAGCATTCAAATTTCTTGTTTAAAGAAATATGCGATAATAAAAAGTCAAACATATTTAGACTAAAACAACATGAACTATTTTATTTCAATAGGCCAAATATTTCTTTATAACTAGTACTTTACATTAAACATGATTTCAAGTTTTTCCATCAATAGTTGAAGGGAAGCAAAGCCTAAGGGAAAAGAGAAAAGACAACTATTCTATCTATTCAAACTCCATCAAATCCTAAGAGCAACATTAGACATGGATAAAAATTATGAAATATTATTGAAAGTTGATAAATGTTGAAACATAGTAAGGATATGAAAAAACCCACATGAGAATGCAAGAAATAGTGATAGCATTATAGAATAACACTTCAAGGTCACTACATTTATCAAAATTCTTATGAGGGAAGTCATCAAATAGTTGTCTAAGTCTAAGATCAAACATTAGTTGTCTATGAAGTAGCTGAGATCAAAATTTACCAGCCAAGGATCTCCATTAAAAAAAGATCAAAATCACAAAAATCCTAAAACATCATGAACTCAATGGAAATAGTTTTTTGCATGGTCCATACAGGGTTGAAAAATCACTGAAAGTCCTATTTATGCACCTTGCCTACTTTATTACTAAAGTTCCTATTTTTTTTGTCTTAAAAAATATGCTACATGAATGCAAGAAACTCTCACCAAATCTGGATAATAACCAAATCGACTGGAGAAATCATGGTCAAACAATTGATGTAGGAAACTCTCACCAATCACTTAAACATACTAAAGAAGCCTTGGGTGTGCCTCTTGTGGTAAAAATGCATGTTGTTCCACTTGTCACAAATTGCATGTTGTTCCATTTCTACCAATATAGGAGCCCACCTGGTAAAGGAGAAAAATGACATAGTTCACCACCATCTTTAGTAAATAAATATGAATAGAAAAAATATATTTTAAAAAGGTATTGATTAATTTATCTCATACTTGGTGTGCATTGTACATTGTGAAGAAAAGAACATGTAAAAAAAAAAGGTTTTTCTTGGTATTTTTACAACACAGTCTCTTTTTCCCCACCATTACTTTGCAAGAGGAAGTACCACATCCCAAAAAAATTTATGATATTAATTCTAGGATGAATCTATAGTTGAATCCTAAAAATTAAAGGAACCATGTTAAGCCATTTTTCTTCATGCATTTTATCATTAGGTATTGAAATTTCAGTTCATCAAAATCACATGACAAGTATAATCTTCTAATTACTACTACATATTGAATAATTTGAATGGCTTGCACCCTTACTGAGCATGGATGAAATCACTTGGACCCCTACATATTTAAATTCCCAAGAGAACTCAGTCATGCTCCATATTTCTCCACCCATTGAATTTGCATTATCAATTAGGTAATTGAAGTAGTTTTGATCCCCAGTTGCTCTATGAAGCCATGCAGCTACCCACAATAATTCATCCTACAAAAAATATTTAGTGTGTGCAAAGAAAACTTGTCATTCTTTAAGCACAACATTCACAAGAATTTGAATTTGTATATAAAAGGTAACATAGATGAGAACTTACATTGTATCCACTCATTGATCCATAAAGATTTCAAACATTAGTAATGCTACTGTCATACTTTCCCCTGTATTTGTCAACAAATTCAAAGAGTTGTAACATAGGCACAAAAATTGAAGAAAAAATTAGATTGTAGAATGGAATACAAATTTTTTAATATAATCAAGGAGAAGAATTTGCATTTTTTTGAATCCAAACAAACCTATTTGGCATGATTGAGAAGCTCATTAGAGTAAACATGATTGGATTCCTTGAAAATTATAGAGGTAGTAGCCATAGCAACAACTATTTCTGCTGCAAGATCTTATTAACAATTATTGGTATCAATCTTGTATGCTTCTTTAAAGGTTTTCATATCTTCTAGCCTCTACCAATAGTTATGGTTTGTAATGTAATCACCCCCTGAGACCAGAGTAAAACCACACTGTTCTCAGATCGCTCAAATTTAAGTTTTTTCTTCCTCTACTTGATCCATATCTCACAAAACTAAAAAGAAAAAGAATACTCACCTGTACATATAGTCCATTTGGCTCAAGATGAGATTTTAAGAGATAATCGGTGCCCCATTGGATGGATTCTATGGAATATCCCATATCTCCATTTTTAGCTAATTTTTTTCCATACTCTATCATACTCTATGAGAGCATGGTGATATTGTGTGCCATGGGAAGTCCAAATTACACATTGTCACCTGCATCATAGTATCCTCCAACCAAATCAACCTGCTCACATTGCATGCATTTAAATTAAAAACCTATATAATTCATAATGCATTTAATGAACAAACTATATAAGTCAAATTGATTTTGCAATCATCTCACTAGCATTAAAATTGATATACACAAAAAGCACAAAAAAACTTTAGGTCACAATTTCTAGTTTGGAAAGTGGAGCAGCATTAAACTAAGGCTAAGTGATATTACTAAACCCAATAGCTAATCCCTCTCTAAGTCCAGAACCATCTCTTCAGGTATCTCTCTAGGTAATGAGAAGCTTTCCAAATTCCTAAGCTTCATAAAAAAGTAAGCTTTTGTTGAAAGCCTCCCCATAGTCATGGCTTGCAAAAGCACTATTAATGAATGTTATTTCCAAAACTAAGATAGCCACTAAGAAAGAAGCCATGGCCGTTGTTGGATAGAAAATTGGGTGACCTTCTCCCACAACTTATAGTTTTCAAGAATCTAATTCACAAGTTCGGGTACCTTGGAAACTAAAATCCCTTGACAAAAATGGTTGACACATGAAATAATCTAGTGTTTGGATTGACCAAAAGATAGTGAGAGATACACACTTAACTATGATAGGAACACGAAGGAAAGGTAACAAACATAGCTCATTGGTATCTTACATTGGAAGAATGGAATAGTTTTAAAGAAAAAAAAAGTACCAGGATCTGATCTCACTTTTTCATAGAAGAGCCAAAAATAACCGAAGTGATATTAGTGCAAGTATGTTGTATTTTATCTCAAATAAAATCATGATCTGTACTTTTTTCTTGGAGTTACAATGGTCCAATAAAATACACAAATTTTCTAAACTTAATAGAATTTTAACATAAAATAAATCTTGGCATAGGCTCTCCCACTTTCTGTGGTTATTGTATCTTGTGGGAGAATCCCGTCCCTATATAGTATGTGTCATTAAGTGTTTGTATTCAGGGATATGCATGGGATTGAAGATAGAGATCTCTAATTGATAGAGAATTCTAATTGAAGGGTACATGGTGGTTGGACCAGTCAAGGTCTAAGAGTTCCATCTTAAGGATGGCCATTTTTATGACTTATAATGTCATGATATGTTCAAGTGATGGTGTATTATCCATTTATAAGATCTAGAAGTGCTTGGAGAGGTTTGGTTGACAAAGCCCTAGGCTTGTGTACCTAGGAAGGAGGGTTTGATGGTATCTAGATATGCCTTTAGGTTTGTGAGTATTTTGGGAAATATTTGAGTAACCCTTGGAAAAACCAATGATTAGGGATACTAGGGATTAAGGCCTAGTGAGCACTTGGGTAAGGGATTTATGAAGAGTTAAGTTGTTTGGTTGAATCCAGTAGATGGATTGAGGGAAATTGAGTTTATTATAAAGGTGTGGAGCCTATTGGTGGAATAAGACATTTATTTTCACTCTAATTGGGTTAAGGTGTTGATTGGATCAATGAGGATGATATGAATGAAGAATCTTGTTGGGTGTTGTGACAAAAATAATGACGTCCCTCTTGAACTTACTGATTTCAAGTCCACCTAGGCATTTGCATCACATTATAATGCTAATGATGGAAACATGCATGCCTATGAGGGCTAAATAGTGAAGTCATGAAGTCATGAGAGCTACAAGGCTTGATTGTCGTAACAGAGGGTTTGTTACTATTTTGGTGCCAATGAATGTTATGATTAGTTTGGTGTCTAAGAGAGAGTGATTGAGATTTCTTGGATAACCTATCAGGTACATTTGCGACCCTAGATAAGAAACAACCTAATTGAGCTTCACTCTATTTTGAGAATAGTTTAATATTCTCTACTAAATAGGGCCAACCACGTGAAGGTGGAAGCTCATTTGGCCCCACCCTCCCTAACATCACTCTAAATTCCCCATTAACATCTAAAAATCCATTCATTATTTCATTCCTAAATTAAATGTAACATTCATTCATTATCACATAACATTCATTAACACAAGATTCACCAATATTCATAAACATTCATGAATATTTATTAAGACATTATAAAATTCATGAAAATTCATTACCACATAATAATATTCATTGACACATTAAATTCAGTCATTATCAAATAAGGTAGATTAAATTCATTTCTTTTTTCTCTTGTTTTTTTGGTCTATGTATTTTCTAAGAACATTATAGGTGTCATCATCATTTCCCCTACATCACTTCTTCTGCCCTCAGCTCATACTCTTGATGTATGCCTAGTCCTATGCTGATGCAAAGGGGGGTCCTCTACAATAACAAATAAAAGGGTAAAGTATTCAATGTGAAATAATTTTCATTTAGCTTATTTACATGTTCAATAGATCCATCACTAGAACCTTGCGCACTCAATTCTCATATCCGTTCAATGACGACTCTATAGCCTTGCTGGTAGCCAATTTTCTTATCTTCTTCTGTAAGTGCTCTTTTGAATTGAGAGCCCTACATTTTTTCTTGGTTTCATGAGTTTTTCTTGCATTGTTTCATCAAAACAATTTTTTTTGTAAATTATAAATATTTTAACATGATTTTTCTTTTACTAATACTTACAACTTGTGCAAAAAGTTTTGAATAAGCACCAGAGCTGAGCTTGTGTTGGCCATGCTTTTCTAGTCTTGCCTTGGTGGCCTTTGATGTGTCACTTAGCCTATGAAAATTTTGAAATATGTTAGATCATATAAGTATAAAGAGTAATGGGTACATAATTAATTACATTCTTAATAGTATCACATACCTTCTTGTGACGTCTGGTGGTCTATTTCTTGCTTTCCTACCATTTTTCTCCTCTGCATCCAAAATCAGACCCCCCCACTCTTTCACAAGAATTTTGGGGGGATGCTCGTAGTTAGAGTCTTTCTCTAATGTGGTACTATACTCGTCCCTTAGATACTTCAAATATAAGCTAGTTCTCTCAAGGAGCCTATTTTTGTCAAATACTTTATCTCCAAAACACTCGGTCATATTCTGTATGAAAAGTTTCTTTAAGTTCATATCTTGCTTGTTCCACCTTCTAAGAAAAAAAAAACCTGTTAGATTCATAAATGAAGCAAAGCTACCTTCAATGATGTCCATGAAATGGATCAAAGGAAAACTATTATGGCAATGATATGAAATCAAAATATTGAATTGGGGTTTGTTTGGATATGATGTTCCACCATTCATGTATGGTGGCCCTAAATATCTTCAAACTCAAGTCATTATGTTTTCTCTAAAAAACATTATTCCCCACAAACAATTTATGGGATCATTAATATTTGAAAAAGAGTGATCAATAAGTAAATTACTATTACACTATATATCATAATAACTTTAAAGTACCTGGAACCTCAAAAACTTTCAAGGGAAGCATATCTTCTTTCGACACATGCAATATACAGTCTACTGTTCTTGTACTATGAGTACAGGAACATTTAGGAATTAGCACTGCATTGTCATCTACTACATCTCCTAATGCATAAAATGAATCCATTATGAAATGCCCCCAAGAAATAATATTTCAAGGGAAATAAAAATATAACAAAAGAGAGAGAAAAAGATGAATCTATGTACCAATAGGTGGTGGAGTAGCGGATGTCTGCATGCTACATATTTCTAACATTTGGGTCAGTGATACCTTTGAGGATGTCCTCCTCTAAGGCGATGTATCCACTAGAGGCTCATTGACATTACCTTAAGAATAAGATTGTTAAAGCATAAAAAAACATGGACTAGCATGGACAAGATTGTTAGAGCATAAAAAATGATTGTTACACCATATTGCCATTGATTATGATCATTCCTATGTATTCAATGGAAAACAAAAGTGAGGGATAGAACATGCAATCTACCTGAAGCACATGCAATATTGCTGTCATCAAGGCCTTGACCAGTTTCCAATTCCTGCAAAAAATCCTGTAAAAACAACACGTCTGTATTTTACTTAATGACATAAAAGTGTTGGAAATACAATTTGGGAAAGCAAGATACTAAGAGGGGGGGTGAATAAGATCTTAACTTTTATCCTTTAAAACAAAATTGATCCATAACCATGCATAAATATAATTGAAATAACAACTAGTAGCATCCATGAAATTAAATAAATAACTCAAGACAACATAATTTTGGTAACCCAGAAACCCAATAAGGTAAAACTAGGGTGGGGATGACACCCACAAAGATCTTCACTACTACATCAATAAAGTGTGCCTATTAGGGCTACAAATTTTGATCACAATATGTAATCTACCTGGTTAAATATCTACCCAGTTAAGAGCTTTAGATCATTACAATCTACCTTGCAAAAGGAATTAAACTTACATCAAAGTAAGCACTCAGCTAAGTGATTTAGAAAGATCTGTTAGAACCACTCTATTAAGAGATTTCACCTAATACACTAGTTAGAATATCACAAGAACTAATCCTTCATTATGCTCTCTAATGCTGATAACATATCTCCTCTTTCCAATACCTTCTTTGATCTAATAATCTGATATGTCTTTACTCTGATGTTCACTGCTCTTTCACTCTGCTAGATCTATGCTTCTTCTATCAAGATAAACCTTTTTACATCTCTCATGTACACATTCACCTTCTCTATCTTTCCTTGAACACACACCACACTTAGGGTTTAAGAAGCAATCTTAATATACTTCACGAATCTAGAAATTAGATCAAATGCTTATGTCGTTTAGGCATTCTAATGCTTATGTCACTTAGGCATTCCACTTTTCTGATTGGCTCCATGACATGCATTGGGATCAAATAATTAATGTGTAATTAACTCCGTTGAAATCATTAAATGCATGAATAAGTCAGCCCAAAATAGTTTACCTTCAAGTTTGTGCCATTCCAAACATATATGTCAAAACTGTCTTACTCAACACGTTAAGACTCTGGCGCTCGACATGAACATGATCAACTTTTTCTTGATTTCTGAGTCACTCAACAACCACTAATCTACTCAGCAATGAATATGATGGATTGATCGGCCTATACTAGATAGCTCGGCCATAGTGATGACCGGCTAACCTGCCTGGATAAATGACTAAGTGTGGGACACTAATGATCAACAAAACTTAGTGATCAATAATCTCCCCCTTTGATATTAGTGGCAAAAACACACTTATCATTTCTTTACATTCACAAATTTTTTTTCAAAGTACACAATGTACTCCCCCTAATATTATAATTCATACTTACATAGTATACATGCCATATAAAATATTATGCCTAATTCTGCACATCTTTATCTGTTTCCTTATCTGATTCTGCCTTGATTTTGTCACTGATAGTTACAAGGGTTAAGTTATACTTATTAATGATTCATGAAGCTGTAAAGTTAGTGCAAACACTGTATCCCAACTATCTTTCACAAACTTCATGACTTGTAACTTAATTTCTAGCTTGAAAGCTAGACTTACCAAACTATCTGCTTTAGAGAGATGAGAATCCCTCTTGACTAATTCATTTGCAGCTTTAAGTTCTTTTTGTATAACCTCTAGATGAGGTATTAAGGTAGTCAGAATAGTTATTAACTTTTCTCTAATTATTCCATCTTCAGCCATAAGCTCGGATAATCTTCTCTGTGCATGAGTCAACTTGTCAAAATGTAAGGAGCTAGAACTAGCATCCATACTCAATGTACTCCCTATTGACTTCAAATCTAGTTGTAACTTCTCAATAAGTTTTTGGTTATCCTTGGTAAATAATTCTACATCACATAGCTTTTTATACAAGGAATAAACATTATTTGCAACTTCTTCAAGAATACTGATAAGAGAAGAAAGTTCCACCTGTTTGATAGCAATCTCTATTGATATCTTCTCCAAAACTTTTTTCTCAAAATTTCTCTCAGAATATTGTAGCAACTTCTCATTTACCTCAACATTTTCATCATTAACTTTCTGCACAATATGGACCAACTGTTCCAAAATTTAAGTTTTTTCATTAACATCAATTATATCAAAAGCATTAATAAAAATATCCTTTATCTCATGTAAAACTTGCTTTTGTTGGTGTTCCCTCTTCAACTCCTCTTGTTTCTTTTTCCTCTTCAAAAGGTCTTGCAGAGTCTGAATCTGCTCATATGTCAAGTTGTCTATATCCCATTTAGGAATCACAATCACTTCATCCAAAGTGACACTTGGACTAGGTGACTTCCTCTTATGTGACTTCTTCCTTTTGAGTTCTGAAGAGCTGATACTCGGCTTAGTTACAGTGATATCTTTACCTTTGTTAATATTAATTTCATTTGCTGCCTTCAACTGAGTCAAGATTACCGGCTGATCAGGTACACTTCCTATTGTAGGTGCAGTGGGAGTAGATGATGTAGAGTGTGGTAGATCAACCAAAACTTATATAGCCTCTTGTTTTGTGGGCTTGTCTGCAATTTATTCCATCTTATCTTGACTCCCTAAAACTATTTGTAAAACCTCTAAAATATGTGGATTTGTATTGATTACCTCCTTTTCTCATTCTTTATCTGACTCTACCTTAGTTTCCTAAATAGGCGATTGAATACTTGCGTCTTCTGGCTCATTTTGATCCTCAACATCCACATTGTTGTCTTCTCCAACTGCAGTGTCAATTGGACTATCCATTGTCAAGTCTATAACTTGCTCATCACTTATTTCCTTTTGGATTTTAGTTTCTATTTCTACTTGATCTGTAGTAGTTTCTTTCTCCATTTCCTTCGGCTCTAAGTTGTCTCCATATTTCTCATCAACCTTCTTAACAATTAACCCCAAAAATTCTTTCCATATTCTATTGCTCTATTGCACTATACCTTCAACATTAGTCCTCAAAATAGCATAGGATCTTTATTTAGGAATAAAATATCCCTTATATTGCTCAATAAACTTAGCTACCTATTTCTTTGTCAAGTCTGGAATGATCTTAGCCAGAGTTCCTTCCCTTATTTGTCTTTCAGTCATCAGTGCATATTGCCATTTCTGAGACAGAATATCATATAGTTCTATAGGAACACTGTATCCTATCTCTACATGTGTCATTTTGAAAGTTCCCATCATATCTATTAAAGCTTCCTGAATCTTATGCTTATTTACTACACTCTATTTTTCATACTTTATAAATTTGAATCCTGCTAAACTTGAATTACTTCTTAGGTTCTTACATACCTCATCAATATTGGTCATTGGTTTAAATGATGCTATAGGTATGTTTCTAGGTACATCTGTTTCTGTCTCCTCATCATCTTCAAATTCCAAGTATAGCTTCCTCCTTTGTCTCTTCTTAGCAGGTTGGATCAACACAACCTTGGTTTCAACTTGTTTCCTCTTCCCTAAGCTGCTCTCCCCAACATTATTCTTTGTATATACTTTAGCTATCTAGGAAAGAGATGATGCCCTGGTCCTTGTCCGGTTAGAAACAAAAGGGGTAGCCTTAGGTTTAGCTTTGCTTTGTTTAGTTTCCTTGGAAACTACTGGCTATTTCCCTTTACCTTTCATAGTGACCTCATCTTCAGGTTCACTTTCCTCTTCTTCGTCTTCACTAGACATATCTTCTCCATGTCCTATTGACAACCCTAAAGGTGCATCTTCTACTTCTTCATCACTCTAAATTCCAACCATCTTCTTCAGGTTTTTGACAAATTTCTTCCTCTTCCTCTCCATAGTGCCAACCTTCAAATCCATAGTGATTCTGGACTTAGCTTCTTCACAGTTTCCAAAACATTTCATTGTACTATCAATTTATTCTGCCAATAAAGCTGTTATTGCTATAGATGTCTCATCAATGTTTACTTCATAAGGTAATGGCCTTAGCGATGATACCCTTGGCACTACTTCTTGTACATAAGTGTAATTTGTGTCAACTAGGAAACTAACATCCTCATAATGTTTTTCAACTAGTGAAATGGGAATTCTATTCCTTAACCTCATCTTTTTCTGAATTCCACAAAGTAGCTTCCCATAACATTGTCAAAATTGTAACGTAATTTCTGAATAAATGCATTCATTGCAGAGTGATAGGTCTGTTTGTTTTCCACACTATGTTTCCAAAAGTAGGAAAAGTGTTTTATATATAGAAAAATATGCAAGTGAGCAGAGATCCAAACTTACATACTGAACTCTTTTCTCTTTTGATTGAAGAAAGGTTCTCGGCTAGTTGCATCAATTGAAGCTCAGCAAGGTCATATGTATGATCCTTCACCATCTTCCAAGCCTGGTCGACTGCAATGCATGAGAAACTATCTAGTTGGCTTGACTGATAGAATTTATGAGCTATAACCCTTACTACGAAATCAAGCTCCAAATCTTTAATTGTAGAGATCGTCATCCCTCTTTTGTTCCAAATGGCTCCAATGAGTTCTTCAATTTTCTCTTTACTTTGACATTTCATCGTTCTCTTCCCATTTAGAATTACATGACCTGTTACTCAATGAATGATCTCTCTTGTTATCTTTACTGGTCCATTCTCTAGCCATATATTCAATTTGTGTATTTGACTCAAATAATCTTTGATCCATTCCATTCTGAAATCTCTCAGAAATTCTAGGGCACGAGTTAACCCTCTCTTGGATAAGTGTTTATGTTCATCTTTTAGAACTCCATTTGTGCATAATCTATTGTAAGATTCCCTAAGATCATGATCTCCAACTTCACTTATCTTACACATATAACATGACCTTATATCGTGGATCATAAGTACCTTCAGTGGAATTGACGATAAGGCTCTAGTCAAATCACCCTTGATGGCACTCTCAGGAACTACATGGAAATTAGGAGGTGCACAGGTGTCGCTCCTTACCAATTGAATGTTTAGCAATTCCTTTTCTATTCTTTTCACTGGTGCAGAGGAACTTGAAGCCATTTTCTCTGAAAAAATAGGGTTTCAAAGATCACAAACACAGTACCTTGGCAAGTAACAAAATTTGCACTTTCCACTAAAAGGTTGCTGACGGCACGCTGTAGAAATCCTCAAAAAACTTTGCTGAATTTAAGTTCAAAAATACACAATCACTCTTATGAAATTATTAATCACATGGTGAGAAGAAACTAAATAGATCTTTCCTTTATATAGGCTCCAACAGTCAAAATTTAGGTTAGCATTAAATGTTCTTTCCGTTGAGTGAGTGCTAAACAACTGTCCTTGACCGACTCACAAAATTCACTTGTCACTCGGTCGTCAAACAAAACTTACTCGATATACATTAGAAATATATTGATTCTTGACACCTATAGTGCTTTTAGACTTTGCATGCTACATAACTCAAAATATGTCGTGATGCATCTTAACATATGCAGATATGGACTATTTCACTGTTATATGTTAGGAACTGATAAAATATATGAAATATAAACACAGCTCCTTACATACCTTCCTTTGCTTAATTAGTGATGGTGGGATCACCTGATCCATTGGATTGGGTGACCTTAGCTTCAGTAGCTTCACTACTGCTTGATTCTATTTTCCTTATCCATGTCTAGTTCATCTATGCTCTAATATGCTCAACAGTGGGAGCAGGTACCCTTGTTTTGCAGTCTCTCCTAGTATGCCCAATTTTCAAACAGTTATAGAAAACTAGGCTTCCATTCATCCAACTCTTAGATTTACCTCTGAAATGTGTCTTTATGCAGTTTTCTGGAACATGTCAATACTCACCATAGTAATGACAACTATGCCATGTGTTATAAACCTAATTGTAGGTGTTACCCTTTCTTGGTGCTTTTTCTTGTGTCTTTGATGTCCATTTTTGTTTAGCATTAGATCTGCAATCTTGTGCTCTATGCCCAAATTTTTGATAGTTGTAACAATTTCCATTGAATCTAGGTGTGGGAGGTGCATTGTTTGCCTTTGCCCAACATTCATGTGCTTGATGTCCAAACTTATTATAGTTAAAGCAATAACCATTGAACTTAGGTTTAGGATTGGACTTACCATTCTTGCTTCGGTAGATGTTTGCTGTGAGTCCTGATTTTCCATAGTTTTGGAATACAGGCTTGTTTTTCTTTTTCTTTGCACTCCTCCTTTCACTAGTCTTAGATGATTCTCCTTTCTCAATAGATGTTTGTTGTCCAGTGTGACCTAATCCAGAAGAATCTTTAGATCTCCTTGATGCTTCCATCAGATTCTCAAAATGAGTCAAGGCTTCATTGGGTCTATTCAATCTTTCATTTAGTTCTTTTTCAAATCTCAATTCATTTTTCAATTGATTGTTTTTAGATCTCAGATTCACAATTTCCATGTCTTTCCTACCGATCTCCTGATTTGCAAGTAGCAGTTGATTCACCATGTCAACCTAATTGTTTGTCATCATTTGTACTTCATGTGTCCTTTCATCAAGTTTGATAGTCATCATTCTTTTATCTTCTTCAATCATAGCTTTTTCATCTTCAGCTTTCTTCTTTTGTTCCACTACTTCACATAGTCTTACTGTTTTCATTTCTTGTTCTCTTTTCAGATTTTTGACTTCTTCACACAATTTATTGTTCCTTTCCAGTAGATTTGCAATTGCTGCATCACTCTCAATGGAGTTTCCATTCTAAAATAGATTTGTAGTGTCATATTCCTAATAATGAGTATCATTCATTTGTTTGGCCAAATATTTCATTTTTTGTAAGGACTTCTTTAGTTGCCGTCTTACAGTTTCAAGCTGATGCAATGCTAGTTGAATTTCAATCTTTTGATTCTCAATGACTTTACCCAACTTGTAAATCTCCATCTCAAGATATGTACTCTCAAGATGATTAAAATTTTTTGTAGGATAATTGTGCTCTAATACCAATTATTGGAAATACAATTTGGGAAAGCAAGATACTGAGAGTGGGGGGGGGGGGGGAATCAGATCTTAAAATTTTATCCTTTAAAACAANGGGGGGGGGGTGAATCAGATCTTAAAATTTTATCCTTTAAAACAAAACTAATCCACAACCATGCATAAATATAATTAAACTAACAACTAGTAGCATCCATGACAGTAAATAAATAACTCAAGATAATAGAATTTTGGTAACCCAGAAACCCAATAAGGTAAACCTGGGGTGGGGATGACACCCACAAAGATCTTGACTACTACATTAATAAAGTGTGCTTGTTAGGGCTACAAAATTTGATCACAATATGTAATCTACCTGGTTAAAGGTCTGCCCGGTTAAGATCTTTAGATCATTACAATCTACCTTGCAAAAGGATTTAAGCTTACAAAAAAGTAAGCACTTGGATAAGAGATTTAGAAAGGTCTATTAGAACCACTCTATTAAGAGATTTCACCTGATACACTGGTTAGAATGTCTCAAGAACTGATCCTTCATTATGCACTCTGATGCTGATAACAAATTTCCTCTTTCCAATGCCTTCTTGGATCTAATAATCTGATATGTCTTTACTCTGCTGTTCAATGCTCTTTCACTCTGCTAGATCTATGCTTCTTTTATCAACATAACCCTTTGTACATCTCTCATGTACGCATTCACCTTCTCCGTCTTTCCTTGAACACACACCACACTTAGGGTTTAAGAAGCAATCTTAATATACTTCACGAATCTAGTGCTTAGATCTAGATCAACGATCAAGATCAAATGCTTATTCCTCTTAGGCATTCCAATTTTTTGATTGGATCCATGCCATGCATTGGGATCAAATAATTAATGCGTAATTAACTCTGTTGAAATAATTAAATGCATGAATAAGTAGGCCCAAAATAGTTTACCTTCAAGTTTGTGCCATTCCAAACATATATGTCAAAATTGTCTAGCTCGACACATTAAGACTTTGGCACTTGGCATGAACATGATCAACTTTTTCTTGATTGCCAAGTCACTCAACAATCACTAATCTGCTCGTTAATGACTATGCCAGATTGCTCGGCCTATACTGGATAGCTCGGCCATAGTGATGACCGGCTAACCTGCCTAGATAAATGACTAAGTGTGGGACACTAATGATCAAAAAAACTTAGAGATCAACAAAAAGAGCATAAAATAAAAACCATTATTGATCATTGCTTATAATTAAAATTTTTGTTAATACTTACTCTCAATTTTTATGCACGGTGCATCAATCTAACCACCCTCTCTTTTACCTGTGGAGGTGAAGGGAAAATGTTGGAAAAATGACTAATTTAATTTTTAATTCTTTTCAGAGTCTTTAATATAGAGCCGATAGGGTCATCAGCTTGTGTGAAATCAACATCCATGAGGTTGTCATCACCAAAGATGTCACCCTAAGTGACTGCAGGTCCCTTTCCAGGTCTCCTTCCCTGCGTTTGTGACAACAATATTATTAGCAATATCAATATTACTCCAAAATAGTCAATAAAAGAACATAATAAAAAACACATTTTGCTTCTATCTAATTTGTACAATTACAATGAGCTTTACCTGATCATTAGTAGAAAATTGGGGATGGTCATCATCATCCCCTCCATGTGGATGCTCCATGATGCCCTATGAATAAGATCAAATATAAAAAAACTTAATAATAAAAAGGTATGTTGGAGTCATTGATTGGAGGTTGGTTTAAATGGTGCATAAAACATACCACCCCCATGGTAGTAGATTTGTTTGTATCTATGCGATTCAAATTGTAATCGATAAGCAGCTCTTCCCCTACACGTATTGATTTTATCGCATATACGAATACACAATTTCCCTCACGCACCTCAAATATGCAATTGGGTTGCTTACTAGTTGACCCAGGTTGCGTACTAATTATAAAACCTACATTATTACCTATTTCTTTTGGCCTTTCATCAATGTATGTAGCCATTCTTTAACTTTGATTATTGTCTTTCTGTTGTATATAATTTGTTGATAGTGCATACCTACACATACTTTTTTATATTGAACAATATGCATCCAACTTTTGTAATCATAATAAGGACTGACATACTCCATCAATTTGGCAACTTTTTTTTATGAGACCTATATGCCATCCATGGTGTAAAGGCCCAAACCATGTAATGACAATGGTGCTATGCGATATATCCTATCATTAACACAAAAATCAATGTTTGTTGGAGGAAGTTCCTTGGATACCCATTGTTTGTGTAGATTTTGGTACCTCAAGGGGACCTCGATGTTGCCTTTGGTCTCATCATCATAAGAACATGACCATCCTCGAGCAAGGAAAAATTTCATGCGTTTATTAAATTTCCTTCTAGTCTTTTGACCTCTAGTTGATCTCCCTATTTTAGACCCACTACATATCTCACTTTCATCTTCTATTCCCATACTTCCCTCACTTGTGGATGACACATCTGACAAATACATATTTTTTTTTTACCTACACTCCATCAAATGAGAGAGATATTTTGCAAACATGAGAGATAAATTACAAATGGAAGAGATATCTTACAAGACATTAATCTTTCTATTGATAACTATATTAAATAAACTATCTCTTATTGATCTCTAAGTTTTGTTGATCATTAGTGTCCCACACTTAGTCATTTATCCAAGAAGGTTAGCTGGTCATCACTGCGGCCGAGCTATCCAGTATAGGCCAATTATCTAGCATAGTTGTTGCTGAGAAGATTTATGGTTTTCAAGTGACTCAGCAATCAAGCAAAAGTTTATCATGTTCATGCCGAGCGCTAGAGTCTCAATGTGTCGAGCAAGACAGTTTTGACATAGATGTTAGGAATGACACAAACTTGAAGGTAAACCATTTTGGGCCGACTTGTTCATGCATTTAATGATTTAAATGGAGTTAATTACACATTAAATATTTGATCCCAATGCATGGCATGGAGCCAACCAGAAAATTGGAATGCCTAAGCAACATAAGCATTTGATCTTGATCATTGATCTAGATCTAACCACCAGATTCATGAAGTATATTAAGATTGATTCTTAAACCCTAATTGTGGTGTGTGTTCAAGAGGAGAAAGAGAAGGTGAATATGTACATGAGAGATGTACAAAGGGTTATGTTGATAGAAGAAGTATAGATCTTGCAGAATGAAAGAGTAGTGAACAACAGAGTAAAGACATATCAGATTATTAGATCAGAGAAGGTATTGGAAAGAGGAGATTCGTTATCATATCAGAGTGCATAACAAAGGATCAGTTCTTGAGACATTCTAACCAGTTTATTAGGTGAAATCTCTTAATAGAGTGGTTCTAATAGACCTTTCTAAATCTCTTAGCCGAGTGCTTACTTTATTGTAAGTTTAAATCCTTTTACAAGGTAGATTGTAATGATCTAAAGCTCTTAATCAGGCAGACGTTTAACTAGGTAGATTGCATATTGTAATCAAACTTTGTAGCCCTAACATGCACACTTTATTTCTATAGTAGTGAAGATCTTTGTGGGTATCATCCCCACCCCAGTTTTATCTTATTGGGTTTCTGGGTTACCAAAATTATGTGTATTGATTAATTCATTTACTGTCATGGATGCTACTATTTGATAGATAAATTTCATTTATGCATGGTTGTGGATTAGTTTTATTTTAAAGGATAAAAGTTTTAAGATCTGAGTCACCCCCCCCTCTTAGTATCTTTCTTTCCCATATTGTATTTCCAATAATTGGTATCAGAGTGCAGTTCTCCTACAAAAGGTTTTAATCAGCTTGAGAGTACAGATCTTGAGATGAAGATTTACAAGTTCGGTAAAGTCATTGAGAATCAAAAGATTGAAATTTAGCTAGCATTACATCAACTTGATACTGCAAGAAAGAAACTAAATAAGTCCTTGCAAGCAAGAAAATATTTGGCCAAACAAATGAATGATACACATTATCAAGAAGAAGACACTGCAAATCTATTTCAGAATGGAGACTCTACTGAGAGTGATGCAACAATTATAGATCTAATGGAAAGGAACAATAAATTGTGTGAAGAAGTCATAAACCTGAAAAGAGAACAAGAAATGCAGACAGTAAGACTATGTGAAGTAGTGGAACAAAAGAAGAAAGCTGAAGATGACAAAGATATGGCTGAAGAAGACAAAAGAATGATGACTGTTAGACTTGATGAAAGGACACATGAAGTACAAATGATGACAAAGAATTAGGTTGACATGGTGAGTCAAATGCTACTTGCAAATCGGGAGATCATTAGGAAAGACATGGAAATTGTGAATCTGAGATCTGAAAATAGTCAATTGAAAAATGAATTGAGATATGAGAAAGAATTGAATTAAAGATTTAATAGACCCAATGAAGCCTTGAATCATTTTAAGAACTTGATGGAAGAATCAAGGAGATCTAAAGATTCTTCTAGATTAGGTCACACTAAACAACATACATCTACTGAGAAAGGAGAATCATCTAAGATTGGTGAAAAGAGGAATGCAAAGTCAAAGAACAACAAGCCTGTAAGCCATCATTGTGGAAAATCAGGACACACAACAAACATTTGCCAAAGAAAGAATTGTAAGTCCAATCCTAAACCTAAGTTCAAAGGTTATTGCTTTAACTGTAAGAAGTTTAGACATCAAGCACATGAATGTTGGGAAAAGGAAAAAAATGCACCTCCCACACCTAGATTCAATGGGAATTGTTACAACTGTAAAAAATGTGGGCATATAGCACAAGATTGCAGATCTAATGATAATAAAAAATGGACATCAAAGACACAAGCAAAAGTACCAAGGAAGGGTAACACTTACAATTGGGATTATAACACATGGAATAGTTGTCATTACTGTGGTGAGTATGGACATGTTCCAAAAAATTGCATAAAGACACACTTCAGAGGTAAATCTAAGATTTGGATGAATGGAAGCCTAGTTTTCTATAATTGTTTGAAAATTGGTCATACTAGGAGAGATTGCAAAACAAGGGTACCTACTCCCACTGTTGAGAAGATTAGAGCACAGATGAACCAGACATGGATAAGGAAAGAAGAAACTAGTAGCAGTGAAGCTACTGAAGTTGAGGTCACCCAATCCAATGGATCAGGTGATCCCACCATCACTAATTAAGCAAAGAAAGGTATGTAAGGAACTGTGTTTATATTTTATAGATTTTATCAGTTCCTAACATATAAAAGTGCAAAAGTCCATATCTGCATTTTTTAAAATGCATCAAGACATATTTTAAGTTATATAGCAAGCAAAGTCAAAAAGCACTATAGGTGCCGAGCATCAGTATATTTCTAATGTGTGCCGAGTAAGTCTTGTTTGGTGGCCGAGTGACAAGTGAATTTCATGAGTCGGCCGAGGACAGCTATTTGGCACTCACTCAACAGAAAGAACATTTAATGCTGACCTAACTTTCAATCATTGGAGCCTATATAAAGGGAATAGCTATTTCATTTCTTCTCACCATGCGATTAAGAATTTTGTAAGAGCGATTATGCATTTGTGAACTTGAACTCAGAAAAGATTTTTGAATATTTCTATAGCATGCCATCGGCAACCTCTTCAATGGAAAGTGTGGATTTTGTTACTTGCAAAGGTACTCTGTTCATGATATTTGAAACCCTAAATTTTAGTGAAAATGGCTGCAAGTTGTTCTGCACCAGTGTAGAGAATGGAAAAGGAATTGTTAAACATTCAATTGGTAAGGAGTGACACCTGTGCACCTCCTAATTTCCATGCAGTTCCTGAGAGCGCTATCAAGGGTGATTTGACTAGAGCCTTATCGTCAATACCACTGAAGGCACTTATGATCCACGATATAAGATCATGCTACATGGGTAAGATAAGCAAAGTTGGTGATCATGAGTTGCGAGCATCTTACAATAAATTATGCATTGACAGAGCCCTAAAAGATGAACATAAACACCTAGCCAAGAGAGGGTTAACTTGTGCCCTAGACTTTCCTAGAGAATTTAGAGTGGAATGGATCAAGATTGTTCTGATTCATGTGCGTGACATGAACATATGGCTGGAAAATGGACTATTCAAGATAACAAGGGAGATCATTCATCAAGTAATAGGTTATCCAATTCTAAGCGGGAAGAAAACTATGAAAAGCCAAAGTAAGGAAAACAATGAAGAACTCACTGGAGTAGTTTGTAACAAAAGAGGGATGACAATATCCACAATTACAGACTTGGAGCTAGATTTTGTAGTAAGGGCTATAGCTCATAAGTTTTATCAATCAAGCCGACTGGATAGTGTAACCCTACATTACAATCTACTAGGCTTGGAAAATTATAAAGAAGGATCATACTTATGACCTTGCCGAGCTTCAACTAATGCAACTAGCTGAGAACCTTTCTTCAATTAGAAGAGCAAAGAATTCAGTATGTAAGTTTGGATCTCTGATTGTTTGCATATTTTTCTACATACATAATACATTTACTTCTTTTGGAAACATAGTGTGGAAAACAAACAGACCTATCACTCAGCAAATCAATGCATTTATTCAACAATTAGGTCATAATTTTGACAATATTATGGGAACATATTTTGTGGAATTCAAGAGAAAGATGAGATTAAGGAGTAGAATTCCCAATTCACTAGTTGAAAAACATTATGAGGATGTTTGTTTCCTAGTAGACACAGATTACACCTATGTGCAGGTAGTAGTGCCAAGGGTATCATGGCTGAGGCCATTACCTTATGAAGTAAACATTAATGAGACATCTGTAGCAATAACAACTTTATTGGCAGAAGAAATTGATAGTACAGTGAAACATTTTGGTAACTATGAAGAAGCTAAGTCCATAATCACTATGGATTTGAAGGATGGCACTATGGAGAGGAAGAGGAAGAAAATTGTCAAAAATATAAAGAAGATGGTTGGAATTTAGAGTGATGAATAAGTAGAGGATGCACCTGTTGGTTGTATTTCGTGTTTTTTCTATTTTTCCCTGTTCCTTTCCTTGTTCTCTAAAAATTTTCAGGTTTTCATGCTAATTCCTTGCCAAATTGTCAAAACCCTGAAAACCCTAGCAAGCCTAGTATTAAATGATGTATTTTAAACCCTCAGCCATGTCTTCTATTTTCTCGTTACCTTTTTCAGTCACTAAAGACATGTGCTGTATAAAAAGGTTAAGTCAGGTCGCTTGATCGCTTTACCCTGAGCGCATATGCCAAATGATCTCCCGACTTAGCTTTCCCTTTATGTCGCGTAGTCTCATGAAGAAATTGAATATTCCATCAGTGTATCGAGACTTAGCGATCTTTCTTTGGTCAGGTTGTCACTTGATTCCATATTATAAAGCTTTAAAAAGGAATGGGACCCACCTTAGTCGGGTGATCGCGAGAGGAGTCAACAGGTCAAAGAAATGTCTTCCGACTTCGCAATTCACTTCATGTCGCGTGATCGGTGGATCAGCTCATGGCAAAAGGTTAAAGAACTCTTTAGTCGCGTGGTCTCATGATAAGTTGACAGTTAGTACATAACATTCCCGACCATGTGACTAACAATTTCATGTTAAGTGATTTCCCTCAGTCGGGATGTCACCAGATCAGCGCGGTTACTCAGATTTCAAGAAAGCATAAAGTGGACGAAAGAAAAGATGACATCTGTCAGAAAGCTAGTGGGTGTTGGGAGGTCGCCAGATGAAGAAAAGGGATCAAGCGATAAGGAGACTAAATTCATTTCACCCTCAGTCATGAAGTCTCTTGATATTTTAAGGGTATGTGAAATTCTAAAGCGATTAAAAGACAGCCGTGCGATGGAAAGATGAAAAGATCTAACGGTGGTCGCGTAGTCTGGTGATAAAAATGCCCCAGGGAAAAAGTCCTTTCGACTAAGTGATTAAGGTATGTCACGAGGTCGCTGTAAATAGAAAAGGGCATGTGCTATATAATAAGATTATGTTAAGCTTATCACCCGACTCAGCGACCAAAGGGTTGTCGTGAAGTCTTGAAATAAGAAATAAGCATCCAGCGACTTGGCAATTGCTATGAAATGTTAAGTGCAATGGTTTGTCAGGAAGTCTGAAGATCAGACCATGGTTAAGGAGATACACTCACAACAAAGAGACTTAATGAGGTCGCGAGGTCGCCTGATAACAGGATCTATAAAGCGGCGCCAAGTGGAGGACGTGACAGAGAAGATCAAGCCGGCGGCCAATCAGATAAAAGAATTTTTGATTACTGTGTACAAAGGGTAGCTGAGATATATGACAGAAGGCGAATCAGAGAGTGCCATGTCAGATGTCTTAACCATTTTTCTGATTGCACCAAAATTCTCATGATTTAAATTTGAATTCCTGTCACCTCGCGCGACTACGGCTAGGTTTTTCAACGTTTCATGGCATATCAAATTAATTGCAGAACTGATGTTTCTAAACTTTGAGCCATGTACTCTGAACCTTGTGGCTATAAACAGAGGAATCTATATTCATTCTTGTTCACCGAGTTCATGATTTCAGAGTAAAGATTTTATTTTAAAGAAAAAGGTGATTTTTAAAAGCTGTAGCAGTGTTCTGAGGTGATTGAAAATTCTAAGAAGGAGGTCTTAGATTTGTTTCAATATCGTTCAACCAGAAATTCAAAAGCTTGCAAACATGAGTACTGCTAT